>LXGT01000215.1:0-52060 GCA_001640655.1 Endoconidiophora laricicola | reverse complement strand
CCCCCCCCACGCCCCATCACCTCATATCTGTAGCCCGTGTGTTCTTTTTATCTCATACCTGGTTTTTAGCCATTCTGTTTAGTATGGAAATCATACTTCATCGACCGAGAAACACAACAAAAAAGACGCTTGTTTCTTCAGCCATATATCTCTCTTAATTTTGACCTTGCCTTTTTGTATATCTTCGTTATTTGGTTCTGTTCTTTTCTTTTTCTTTTCTCTGTTTAACAAGATTCATCCGCTAGATATCATTTATCCGTCGTCTTATCCATTTATCCGTACAATATTCTAGTAGCTCTGTAGAAAACAAGGCGTAGTTACTTCTATAGAGTGGTAATATTACTGGTGATCGTCAAGTTTCAAATTATGTGATAGATGGTCATTAATTATTATTAATTGTATTTGATTAACTAATTTAAATGCTCGATAAAAGAGAAATATAGTATGAAAAGGTAGTTTAGAACGTGATATATCGGTAAAGGAGACCAAGAGTCAACAACCAGATAATGATACTATAGGCTAGCTGACATGATAAACCTACAGTTCAAATTAAAATGCTGTATATGAGATATTGTGTAGTAGTTGAAGAAAGAGACTAGCAAACAAAAGAAGGCAAAACTGAGAAAATCCAGATATACAAGTAAGCAAGTGGTGCCTACAGAAAGCCCGAGGACACTGATGATGAGGGAATCTAGATTAGGGAGTAGTATATATATATATTATATATATATATATATATATATGTATGTATGCATGAAATGCTGAGCATGGACAGAGCTGATAATGCCTACTTTACACAGAGTTCTCTGGTTCTTCAATGACTGGAACAACAACTGGCACCAAAGGTACACCAGCATTCTCGGCCATGGTGTCTGCCTCTGCAACGGCAGCCGGTTGCAAGATCTCGGTGGCTTCCTCGTCACAACTGGTCTCGGACGAGTCTGGGTTCACGCTACCTTGGATGCGACGCTTGGCTTCCTTCTTGTCCGCTTCCGTGATGTCTTCAGGATTCTTTTGCTGATCAGGGCTCCACTGGGGCTCGCCAGGAGAGTGTCCGATGGACATGCCAACACGAATCTATAGTTTGAAAACGAGGATCGTTAGTTAAAATTTACTTATATGAAAACCATAAGAGGCGGATGGGGGGAAGGAACATACCAGAGTCTCGAGGCGGACCTTGGAGGAATTAACAGCTAGATCATCATCGAACTGAATCTTTCCAGGCTCGAATAGGCAGAGAATAGTAGATCCACCAAACTTGAAGTAGCCCAACTCTTCAGCACGCTTGACTTCCTCACCAGCTTTGCGTGTGATAACCGTGCTACCAACCATCATGGCACCAACGCAGACAATCATCACACGGCCGTGTTCCTTGCTGTCAATAGGCACCAAAACACGCACATTCTCGCCGTATACATCCAGCGCTGACCGAATCGCCATTGGGTTTACGGTGTAGTACTCGCCAGCAATCAATTTGTCTTGGCCCATGATGCCGTCAACTGGGATGTGGAAGCGGTGGTAATCTTGGGGTGCTAGACGGAAGACACCCAGGGCACCACCTTCATACCGCGCAACATCCTCAGGGTATGCGTCACCAAGTAATCTCTTGATGGAAAACTCACGACCCTTGACCCAAATCTTAGTAGCGGTGTCAATACTATTGAAGACGACACTACGGCAGTCGGCTGGCGATACTACGATCTTAGGATTGTTGGGAGCTGAGCAAGGGCGAGCTCCGGGTTTTAGGGCACGATAGAAGAACTCATTGAAATTCTTGAATTCCGACAATGGCAGGAGAACTTCTGATAAATTCAACTGGTGGAAAGCAATGAACTTGGAGATCTGATCACGCGATGCCGGATCATCGTATTTGTCACCCTGCTTGATGCTGAGTTTCTTCAGAAGCTTTCGGATACGACGCTTCTCCATGCTACTAGACTTGAAGCCCTTGTATAGTAACCGGATACCCAAACGCACATATACACTCATCTTCTCCTCGTTAATTTGTCCTGTCAGACGATCTTGGATGAGTATATTGGCCGAGTTAGCACCCAGCTTGTAGCCGCCGTAGCCAATCTTGGTGATGACCTTGGAGTACCACTTGCGCTGTGCTTGACTAGCAGTAACAAAGCCACCCATCATGACATCATTGACTTGTCTCCAATCAGAGCTAGCGCACGTAGCCATATGGGTAATGATGTCGGCATCGCTGCGCTTGTTCAGACGTGGTTGGTGGCAGATAGGACACTGCGCAATCTCAACAACATGCTCTTCACCTAGATCACTAGCATCGACTAGGTCCGGTTCATCATTGGGCGCCAATGGTTCCGCGTTAAGTGGCGTCGAAGACCCAGAGCCACCAAGTTCCGAACCATCACCAAGAGTGAACATAGGCGTAGTTAAAAGCGCCTTGGCAGAATCAACAGCGGTCTTGACCTTGTCAGTGACCGATGGGCCCTTGGAGCGAGCTTCTAGTTGATCTTCAAGACAGATTATAGCCTCGTCGATAGTCAAATTATCGGAATCAACGCCCTCGGGAGTTTTATGTGGGAAGCGCTTGAAGAAGCTATCAATAGTGGTCTCTCTGAGAGTAGAGCCTAGAGAGTCCAGCATGGTAGTCAACTCAACGCGGCTGATTTCACTGCTATCGTCAGAATCGTATTGCTTCATCATAGCACGCCAGAACTGCTGCCGCAGCGCATGATACGGCATGTATTTAGCCCGAACATAGATGACAGGGTTGTGCTTGGACTCCCACTTGTCTACGTTTTTCATGCTCAACGGAATGGCGAACGCAACAAAGTCGTCTTCGTCGTCTTCTGGGTCCTCAGCCCCTAGAGCGCAAGCTCCGGCGAGAGCGGCATCTACAGGCTTGAGTAGGGCAGAATTGGCAGTGGTTGATGATGATGGCGTAGCAGATGAGTCAGTAGCAGCTTTGTCACCCGAGGAGTTCCGGTGCATGCCTGGCCGGATGATTTTGGCAAGGCTCTGGGTCGAGTTGGAGCGTGAGATAGGAATTTTGATGCGGCTTTTCTTCTTTTCGGGCACAACCTCGGGAGGGTCCCGCAGCATGTAAAGACCAGTCTCTGGATCAGCTCGGGGGGCCTTACTGATAAGATCCTGGATAGGGAGGTTGCATGAGGCAATAAAGTCGTTGCCAGAATAACGGTCGTGATCGATTATGGTAAACAAAAACTCGTATGATTGTTCATGGCTCATAACCTGAAAAATCATTTTCTCGTTAAAGACCGGGTTCAAGTTGTGACGAACACGCCGAGTACGGTAAGTTTTTTTGCCAAGAGAAGCGACAACGAATGGATCCATGTCAAAGCTGGTACGGGTAAGATTAGACTCGGGTGGCAGATCAGTGATTTTGATGACCTCGAGGTAGATAATGCCGACCATGTCCGAACCGCCATTGGAGAATTCGTATGGGTTGTTACGGCGCTTCTTTTTCAAGCCGCGGATGCGTAGTCGGCGTTTGCGGCGTTCAGAGGAGTCGAGATTTTTGTCATCGCCTTCGGCTGCCTCGTCGTCCTCTTCTTCTTCTTCTTCTTCGTACTCGTCGCCGTCCCCATCGCCATCGGTGGTCGAGGAGTCCTGGGCAGTAGTAGCCGCAGTGCCAAATCTTGTCAGCGGTTGCGGAGCAGTGTTTGATCTGACAGCTCCAGTAGAAATACCAGCATCAGCAACGGATGCAACAAAAGTAGCAAATTTCTGCATAATCTGTTCAGGAACGACCTGTTGCGCCTGTGAGTCTACCAGCGTGAATAGAAGCTGTACCTCACCAGAAACCAGGGCTTGCTTGCGGCCGGACTTTTTGCTGCGCAATGAGTACCACTTGGGTAGTTGCTCATGCTTACCGTCGGCGAATATCTCCTCCAATGCCACATCGAACTCGCCCATGTAGTCACGACCGAAGCGGTCCTTATCCCAGCATATAACATCCAACACTAGACTGTGTAGGGAGTTGACGGGCATGGCACCAGAGACATTCCATTCTGGGTTCAGAGTCTTGGGGACGGAATGAGTAGTGATCTTAGCCTCACCAAGCGAAAGCACCAGATACTTGAAAGACAGTGGTCAGTTTATTTAGGGTCGAAAAAAGCTGGAAACGGCGAAGTGCGGGGTTGTGGCACGAAGAGGGGATGTGTAGAAGTGATCAACAATAGGCGCATACCGGATCGGAGGTGCCATTTCGGTCTTTGGCTGCAAGATTTCGGCCCTATAGCACAGAAAAAAATCACGAGTTAGCTGTGAAGAAAAGTCTGCGATACCTGCAAGCTTCAATAGTAGCATGAAAGTAGATAGTGTTATTGGTCAATATAGACAGCCGAGTGTCACCGTCGCGGCTACGCAGGGACTGTGTCGCTTCGCAGCTCGGTACCTGGAATTGGCGGGAGGGGGGGGCGAACAATAGAACTAGCTGTACACGAGGCAAAGCGACAAAGAAGGGGCAGATAATAAGAGACTAGTCAAGTTGAGCATACCTTAAGGACCTCGACCTTTAGCACCAAGCCGGTATCGACAGAGTAGGAGCTCATTGAATCCTTCTTGAGGGAGGCTTTGGGACTGACGCTGCGGCTCATGGTTGAAGGCTTAAGCCGAGATGTGAGACTGCGCTTGGCCATGGCGAAATAGAAAAAAAGAAAAAAAAGAAACAAGAAACAAGAAGAGGATATAAAAATCAGGCGGTTATAAATAAGGTTCAACTAGAAAGAGGAGCCCACGGGATCTCGCAGTAGGAGAAAAACTTGCGTATTGTGCCGTCCCAAAGGAAGCGCAACGGACCAACCAGCGTTAGTTCTTGGGGGGGGGAGGCAGAGCAAAGAGGCAGACAAACAACGATGGATAATACAGTTAGCAGACACAGCTTTCCATAGCCCGCAATCAATGGCGCTGACTCTGAAAGGCGCTGCGACAAAAGAAGCCCAGATGCGCACAGTCGCGGCCTGCAGCAATATGCCAAGACCCGAGAGGCGGATTGTGGGCGAGTTTCCGGAGCGGCAGGGAGAAGTAAACAGAAACAGTGCGTGTGTGTGTGAGAGCGGAGATGGACGATAGCCGTTAGCCAGCACAGCAGATAACAGTTGCAGCTGCTTGATGTAGGTACTCGGTCTCGATCGATATGTAGCCTAGCCTAAAAAGAACCCAGCAAGTGTGTACTTTAAGTTGAGCCGGTGCTAGCGAAGCGGGCTTTAAGGATTATGCAGGGCGGAAAAATATGATAAACAATGTTGACTGCAAAATAGTTGTGCGAATTAGAGAGCCAAACTGTTATATCGTTCGAATGGGTTTGTCGATGCTGAGAAAGAAAAAGTAGAGGATACGCGAGATCACGAAAGGTCGGTCGGTCGGTATATAGGGCAGGCAACAGCTGGAATCGGGGTCGAAACAAGCGACTGCGATAGTCACACGTGCAAGGGCGTCGGCAAGCAGTTCTCGTCGAGGGGGGAGGAGCGTCTCAGACAAGCAATGCGCTAAAGGCAAAGGTAGAGACAAAGATAGGAAGTCTGTCAGATACTGACCACAGCAGTAAGTTTCTTAGAGCAAGTTTAACTTCCCTTCGCAGTAACAATCGGTGAAGAAGAAAAGAAAGGAAAAAAAAAAAAGATCTCGCCAAAGAAAAACTGAAAATTAACAAGATGCGGCTTTGGGTGGATTTCACAACTAGGCTAAGCTTTCCGAGTTGCAACTAGTACTGCAGCAGACAGGGGGGTCAAGATCAAGCTGTCCGTGGCATAATAGACGATAAAAGTAAACAACACAGCCTAAGTCTGTTTGGGATTTGCGGCGAAGTTTGCAACAGTGCCAGCACCTGCGCTTAGCTTGGGACGTGTTTCGAAAGGGGGAAACACACAGCAGAAGCAAAGATTGGCTGGCTGGCTAGCCACCCGATCTGTCACCCTAACTGTCTGGAATAAATGAACCGACAGGCTAAAAGAAAAGAACGGAATAGAAGAGCTCGTATGAAGCAGCTAACGTGATATCCAGACAAGGTATAACAGTGCGAATGGACGCTTGGATGAGGTGACGTCGGGCGGCCCGAGGTTCAGGCAGAGAAATTGTGTCTTGCTGGAAACAAGAAGGTAAATATCGAGAGCAAGAAAACGAGCTACTCTATCACTCTATATAGTCGATTTAACCCTTATTCAACTCTTCGAGTTGCCTATCTATACCGACTAGTTAGGTAGTTCCCTTCATCAATACCAAGCTTTTTTTCTTCTGTACTGCCAAGAGCCATTGCCCGGCTTCGATAATTACATCAAGGCAACCACGAACAAACGAAGCGACTCAGACAGAATCGGAGTAGTTACTACTTTTTTTTGGCCCAAGATAGCATGAGCAACAAGCGCAAACGACTCCAGCTCACAGACCACAAGGCCAGAATCTCGGCTCGGAATTTCAACCCCGAAAAGGACCGCCAACGACCTGTATCCAAATCCACGTAAAGAGCTTGCCGAACGTCTGTGTTCTCGTCACCAAGTAAGCTTGCCACTAACCATCAACAATAAGTGCTACTACTACATCTCTTCCATGGCATGCAAGAGAGCACAATCTCTGAATACTCTCTCTTTTCTGTATACTCAGATACTGCATGAAATCCTTATAAGAGCCAGAAAGCCTCTTCTTCTCCCGCTCCCGTTGTAACATGATTCGTTCACTGGAAGAGGACAGGAAACGATCTACACGGGAAGCTCCCCCCATCTTAGTCAACTCAGACGAAAGCCACTAACTCAAAAAGAACCTATTCAGATAACTTAGAAAGGATTCTTTTATGACTAATCAACAAGGACGATGCTACAAAATTCTTCACCGCCCTGCTTCTATGGCTGTCAAGTGGCTTCTCGCGTAATTCTCTTTTAGCCCGGGAAACACGAAGATAAATAACACCATCACCCTGCTCCTTCTTAAGGATGTTAATAAGATAAATGCAATCGCCTACGGCATGTTCTTCTTTGTTCCTGGCCCAGCACAGCGCGATGTGATTCGTCATAACAGCCATTGAACGCAATATACTACATATCTATCCGGCGAAGTATCACTAATCATCTTGATATTCAGCCTACTCACTAGTACTATATTAGCATTTTTCCATCTTTACTCTACGCCTTGTCAAGCAATCAAACCGACTTCCATTCCCGGTCCTACCGTGACGCAAGCTGCCCACTAAACAAACAAACTCAGCCCTTTGATCCATGATGGGTCTGCGAGCACTATACAGAAAACAAGCCTTCTGGTAGGCCAAGATGGGACGGGACCAACCCCAGAAGGAACCACCTGTTCCTCATCTAGCTATCAGCACTACATAGTACTAGTAGTAGAGAAATGAATGGGGGGGTCAGATGTCAAGGTTTTAATTCTTGTTTTTCTCGTAGGATATCTATTTATTTTCTCTTCTATGCATTAGTAGGGAAAAAAGGAAAGTTTCAATATTCTGCGATTTCGTTATAAAGTATGTACATGTACTTACTAGTAATGCGACCCATCAAAGTATGACATGAAGCAAGATAAGTTGAACAGTTTACTACTATGTAGGCTAAAATATATACAAGTCACACGCAATAGCCATGCATAATTGCCTAGTTACTCCTATTTTATTTACTTATTACTCGATTAACCATGACGAGTCCATTGACCGTCATTATCATCACGGACCACATATCGTTCGTACGGCCGAGTATTAGAAAAAGATCAAGTAATGTACTTAGATAAGCCGAAACACCGAAGAAGACTCCAGAGAGGAATGTCTCTTTGTTGGTATACAAAGATGTAACTAGTACTAGTTAGTAATTGCAATAAATATATAATATATCTAACTGCAACATAGCCTACTCAGCTCAAAGGTCTAACCCAAATGGCACAGCGACGTTATGCATGAGGGTTGCGATTATTAGAAAAGAAAGTTTTAACGCTTTATTTGATTAGAAGTGAACTATGATGAAGATCATAATCACTATTAAAGTAGGGAGTAGCAAGGGTTCACTTATTCAGTGCATACTTATAATAAGCAAATAGTTCAGGTAATCTTGTAGTAGAGTCAGATCGATAGATGTTTATTGACTAGTAATAGTAATAGTTCTATATTTCTCAAGCAGATATCGGAGTGGCCTGGATTATCTATCTCCTTGTAAGAATAGATAAATTACCAAACCCTAGTAATAGGGTTCATTGCCAATCAACAATTATCCGCTAACGCTGATAATAGTGCAATTAGATTCAATAGACTGATGATAGTATATTTATAGTCTTGACACTAAAATGACATAAACGTACTTGAAAAAAAAGAAGGGCATGCCGCTCATTGTAACTATTGTAACCGTTCAATATTGATCGACAACCAATTGCTATCAGTCACTTAGTTATATTTGAGGATTTACCAATATAAATGTCACAGGTCCGTATATGTTTCTTTTTTTCAGGTTTCTGAACTTTCACTTGACTTTATCTGTCCTTCTATTCTGTCTGACAGCGTTACTTTGTACGCATAATAATGCATGTCGTCACCTTATGATTTCTAACATGCAGACCACATCACACATTGCTAAAACAATGATACTACACTAGTATGCATACTATTTCTATTCCGCTACTTTCTCAATCAATGTAAACTTGCTTTATATTAGCAGTACGAATGCTACCACTCACCCTGTCCGAACTTATCCGTATACTATATACTGAAATTTCAAGTTGCGTGTTCATATGTTAGTATTACCTGCAGTGTCTGTCGTCTTGGCCGGCAGATCGCCAAGCACCGCCATAACCTTGTCATCTTTGTACATGTTCTGAATGCAATGCGCCCCGCACATATGAACTACAGTCTAGTATGACCATATCCTGGCTATATGTTGCATTATATCATCGGGCGGCCTCTCGTCACTATCTGGTCATTGATGTTCGCATGCATGTAAGGCGTAAGTTGGGTAGTAAGACTACAGACAGCCAAGGCCGTTCACCCGTTCAAATGTGTATGCCAAGGCACATACATCTTCATAGTAGCACTCGTAATACATTGTCACATACACTAACGTCAGTGACCCATGGAAAAGGGGGCATGTCATGTTCTGGGCGGTTGAAGAGTGTATATTGAAAAAAAACCATTGATTGGCGTTCTGATAATAGTAGCTCGAGACTGGTATACAGTAGCAGTACAAAAAATATAATTAGAAAAAGGAAGAAAAAAAACTACGCTTGTAAATCCCATGATACTTCATTGTACTAGTAAGTGAGCGATGAAAAAAAGTTACAAAAGAAAAAGCGATAGGTACATCTTGATATGTCCGTGGTATTGTAGAATGGACCCGACCCCTATTCTCAAGGAGCACCTTTGCGAGCCGAATAGCCATGTATTCGGCGCTTTTTGGCTACACGAGAAAGAGTTGCATGAGAGCTGAAGGGCTATGTTAATACACTAGTACCAAGATCATGGCGAGACATCAACTGGAGTATCAGTATAGAAACCCCCTGTGCTAAAGTCTAAGCAGCAACCTTGGGGCTGTACTTGGCTGCTGCCTGATCGAAGAGGGCACTCTTCTCTTCTAAATCGACAAGAAAGATGTGGTCAGGCTTTACCTGCTTTAGGCTTCTGTGAAAGATAAGTACATATGGTCAGTCATCCAGGCATTACTATAGCAAAATGAGATACGAGATATTCCATAGCCATTGAGGTTCATAGCCATTGAGGGGAGTGTGCTTGATTCGCTTTTGATAAGTGACTTACGTAATGTTCTCGGTAATATCTTTGCCAGAGACTGCAGTTAGAACCAAAAGGTTGGCGATAGCCTCAGCATACTGAGGCTCCTTGGCTAAAGCCTCTTCTAGAGCAGCTTGCGATTCCTCTATACGTCCTAGATGTAGCTCGGCGACGGCTTGCGACACTAGACTGCGCACCGACGAGGTAGACGGAGCCTGGGCAAGCTCCTCATAGACGTAGAACGCTTGCTGATAGCGTTCACCACCCTACACATTTTGATAATAAACATATATTAGTAAGAAATGAACCATTTTGATTATATCAAAAACAGCTTGCAAGCTCACAAGAGGAGAAACATACCACGCGCAGGCCAACCCACGACTCGGCTAGGTTGACCAATAAACTATCCTGCGCCCATCTCCGCGCAGCCGCTACCTCCCTGATAGCAAGGTCGTTTCTATTCTGAGCCAACTGGATTTGCACAATTAACGCCACGGCTTCCAAGCTGCCCTGGTGACCAGAAAGTAGCGCTAGCGCCTCGTCCGTCTTGCCCACCGCCTGAAGCACGGTGCCGACCAGAGTCTGCACGTTGGCGTTCTCTGGGGCACTCTCGGCCAACTTTTCAGCCAGAGCTACAGCCTTCTCCTCCTGGCCGACCTGGAGAAGACCAAGCGCAGCTACAGCCTGCAGGTCCGGCTCGTCGGCGCCCTTGAGCTCCGTCAGAACCTCAATGTTCTGGCCGAGGGCTAGGCGTGCGCGCAGAGCCAACACGCGCGCAGGTAGTTCGTTGTCAGGTGACAGGCCGGATACGTCGAAGTCAATGACTTCTTGGTATTGGCCCTGATGGAAGGCATTGTGAATGTTGATAAGCTCGCCTTCGGCTGAGTAGGGATCCATGGTGACGAGATGTGTGGTGTGTAAAACAGCCCTGTGGCGGCTAAGTAGGAGTGCGAGTGGAAGCAGCAAGACTTCGCAATGGATGCAGAAATGGTCGTGAAAGGGTCGGTGATGATTGTGGTCAGTTAATGGACGTTCAAGTTGTTGATTAATTGTGCTGGAGCTTCAATATCCAATCTTGAATGGAGCTGGCGCATGGAATTAATAATAGTGGGGTTCAAGGCACGACGTGTCCCATAAAGACAGGGTCATAACTATACTGACACATGAGCTCTACTATTGAGTTGCAATTGTATTAATAGAATAGTAGTGCTAGTCGATACATGTTACATACTACTAGTACAACAGTAACTGTAAATAAACTGATAATTAGTTCATCGTCAGAGTTATAAGAAATTACATTTCGTAAAGGACAGTCTGCCCGCTGGGGTTGCATCTGGTCCGGGGATACAACAAATGGTCACTATCACTGGAGACACAGCTACCATGCTAGTAAGCTACAATGTGACTAGCAGTCCTTTACTGAAGTTCGGGCCGCTATTCTTGAAAATCTAGGCCCTAGTGAAGCAGGCATCTAGCTGAATATTCCCTTGTACAGAACTTTGCATCTAGAGTTTGGAGTGCAGTTGAAAAGTAAAGGGCTTAACACCTGACTAGATTCCCATTATTATACAATTATAACCGATATATCAGTTGCTGTGATGGCCCTGTACTACGGCCTTGGAACTCATATTCGAGTGAATGAAAAATGACAAATTAGGTTAAAAATGTCTCATTTGGTGCTGAGAAACTTAAGATGGTTGACTGCGAATAATTTTTTGGTTTAAAGTTAGTCTCTCCTATCGTTATCTGGTCTTAAAACCAAGCGTGATGTACCTTTTTGTTTCTAATATATACTTTGTGTTATTTTATCGTTCTTTGTTAAAAGAGATTGTCGTTGAGTGGCTATATTGGTGGTGAAGGTTAACATGACAATGATATTGAAAGACAAGTATCCACTGCGGTCTCTGTATCGAAATTATACGAACTTGGGAAGAGAAAGGAAAAGTTATGATTGCATTTTATATTCTCGAGCAGGAAATCCCGGCTGGGCATCAATTGTAAACTAGCACTGGGGTTTGTATTAATAGTCATAAACAATATCATTGTCGTCTCTGAACACAGTCTTGCCTTTGATTAACAGCATTGGTGATATGATCTCACATCATGGCCTTTTTAGTATATATAGCGTCAGTGTCGATTAGAGCTAATAATTCAGTTTTACCATAATTAACACCATATACATATCAAGACTTGTCTATGATATTTGGAACAACTGGGAGACTATACAATCAACTTGACACTGCTCCTAAAGATTCCGTGATTATTAAAGGGAAGTTGTCACACACATGGATGTTATGAATATACAGAAACTTCCAGTAACTGATATCTCTTTATACACATGATGTTCTAACCAGCCGGTTTTTCAACATAGAAAATGCCAGACGACACTAGCGATTTTGAAACAATGATAAACCCGAGGTTCTGTTTGCATCAATCCCTACATGATCATCTTTATCACCAAATCATTTATGAACTCTAATTTATAGTTTCCTCGACATGGGCTCAAGGATAACTAAGAATCTGGTGATTCTATAAGAGACCCCAAAACTCACTTTAATGGTAACAGCAATGAAGCAGATTCGTCTGACAGCCCAATACAGCAAGCTCAATCAGCCCTTCCAATACAGCCCACTCTCCTTGTCAAATCTAGCCATCCTCAATCCTTAAGTTTGGCGAAGAATAAAAATTCTTCAACTCAATATTCGATTAGAAGTCAACTACGTTGATGAAGAATGACATCTGGCTATCAGGCCAAAACTGTGCTTCTTTTGAAGTTGGATAGCGGTCGTCACTAGACTATTGGTCATGAGACTATTATTATTCAAATCTGGGAAACACGGAATGTGCCATACTACAGCTGCGAGCGAGGTAGAACTAAGCCTGCAGCTAAAAAAAAATCTGATGGCGAGAGACTCAGCTAGTGGTTCATTGTTGTTGATATAAAAATTCACTTCTGGATATAGTAGATCAGGTTGAGTTTACTACATAGTAACAACTCTTGTCGTCTAGGGTTTGAAATCATGTACGGGACAAATTGCTAAGCGAAGATAGGGTATACAATCGAGTAAAGCTCTCTTGTGCTGCCGATGAGGCTACTATTCATAATATATTATTGTTGTAAAAAAAAAATAACAAGCGTGGAAAATAATACCACGCAGCCTAGCCCAGTCATTTATAAGTCATTAAATCGTGTCGTATGCGTTTCCTATAACAGGAACTACTCGTCTATGCTATCGAGTGATGATGATGCATGTTATACATCGACTCATGCACGGCATAATCTGGAATTTCTCGCACACCCTCAGTCTCCTCAAGGCCTCTCAGAACGTCGTCAATCTCAGCCGGCTCTGTGATGGCCCAAACGCCCGCATTACGTGCCTTGTCCATGCCTCGAATACCGACCTCTTTGCCTACCAAGTTACGGCCAACCTTGCCAGGTCCAATGCCAATCCAGCGCCGCACTTGAGCGTGCTGATCCAAGTATCTGATGCTATCGGCCCAACGCACTGGCTCAACGCCTGATCGAGACACGAGATCTTGGACTTCCTGTAAGCTGGAAAATGGGCGCGCCGAGATATTACTGACACACTGGATGCGACCGGGAAAGTTGACCACACCGGGCCTGCTTAGAAGTATGTGAAGAGCATCACCTGCGGGCTTCATCAGGGGGCTGTGGAAGGGACTTTCGGAGCTTAAGCGCACAGCGCGCGGATCGTGACCGGAAAATATCCTCACACGGTCAAGCACATGTGAAATGCCTTCCATGTTGCCGCTAAGAACAATCTGGTTCTTGCTGTTGACATTGGCAATACAGACTTGCTTCTCAACGGGTGTCTGAGCCCAGTCGTGAACACCTTCTCCTACAATGTTGTGGATAGTGTCGATCAGAGTTTCTAGATACTCAGGCTCAGTAATTACGGCTACCATGCCATATTCAGAGCCTTGATGGATCTTCTGGGCACATCGAGTAGCTTCAGCCATGGCCTGGGCGCGTCGAGCAACCAAATGCAAACTGTCCTGGAACGAGAGATGACCACTTGCGACAAGGGCAGCGAACTCGCCCAGAGAGTGACCGAGTGTGTAGTCAACGCTATCAGCAGTGTTGAAGCCGAAGTTTTTCTCTAGAATCCGCATAATGAGCATAGACGTTGCCATGATGGCTGGTTGGGCGTTTTCCGTAGCATTAAGCTCGCTCTTGGAGCCGTTCTGAATTATGTCGGAGAGTTTGTAGCCTAGGCACGAGTCTAATTCTTCGATGAATTCACGGGTGGTCGATGGGAAAGCCTGAAGCCACGGGGTAAGCATCTTGACTCTTTGAACGCCTTGGCCTATGAGATTGTCAGCAAGCTACTTGAGTCAAGGGAGAGAGGAAGGCTCTTCAGACGATGTACGTACCTGGAAAAAATATAGCAGTCTTAGAACGACCAGGAGAAGAGATATAGGGCTTCGTCGAACGCAGCGTGCTGGAAAGCTCGGAAGGTGCAGACATGGTGATGTTGGCAGCATTGCGGCTTCGAGAAGCGAGCAACCGCCGCACCACAGGAGTTGTAACGCTCATGTTGGGCAGCTAGCGATAGATAGGATATTGGTATATTATGGCGCTGTATTCGTGTTTATATGTGTATGCAGAAACAGTAGTATGGGCAACATCAGAGACGGTATGATAGATATACAGTATGGCAGCAGTATATTACATAAAGGCAAAGGCGGGCAGGGAAACCAAATAGTGAGAGACAGGAACTTAGCAAAAAGCAGGAGAAGAAAACGATGATTAGCAAACTATGGGAAGTGAAGAGCAGGATTCGGGACTAAATAGGCTGTGGCCGCCCTGGGCTTGGTATGAAGACGGAAAACAAAACGTTGTGGAAGCTAGGGAGAAGACATGGAGTCACATCAGGCATGGCTGTTCGCGGGATAAGGGAACTACATAGTAACCTGACTGGGCTGGAAAACGTCCGGGGGTCTAGCGAGCCTGGCTTTGTGGACAAGGAGTATTTTTTGGGGGGCCTTTTTTATGTCAGATGACTCCAGAAACGATGGACTCTAAGCTTCATATTATTCGTGTTGCAATCGAGAATATGATTCGAAACGATGGGCTCCGAGTATCGACGAATGATGATGTCGATGCTAAGCCTGGCAGCGTAGATCGCCTTGCTGCACCCACTATAGCGCAACCCCCAGGCACGGGATTTGGAGAAATTTCCCCTCATTTCTAACACTAGTACTAGTGCGATGAAGTTCTCAGTTCTGGGTGGTGTTTGTCTGCTTACTATTCGTTGATGTTGCCTCTGTCGGCCTGAAGGACGTTTGGAAGGAAGCTACAGAAAAAGGAAAGTCTGGGGGAAAGAACGTGCTAGGATTCCTTAGGAGTGGGTCTGCTCCTCACGCATCCCGGAATCTGCTGTGTTTATTATTCCATTGTTTCCTCGGTTTTCTCTCTTCCTTTTCACCCTTTTAGACGACAAAACCCCACTAAATGTCCCATACGGCATAACTAACTATAGTAGTATGGTCATGTGACCTCGCTTTCGGCCATAGGTATGCATCACAACCGGCAAATACACACTATTCAAGCTGTCAAAACTGAACCAGAACTGGTCACCATGGATTTTCCGCCCCCATAGCCGGATTCTGGTGCAATCTTTTTAAGCCGAGGAACCTATTTGGTAGGTGGAAGCTAGTGAATGCGATGCGCATCACATGTTTGTGAACGAGTGCAGGGTGTGCTACATAGCAATGATGATAAATTAGTATAGTTAAAAATGTTTATTTGCATGGTATTGATATATCTTGAGTTTACCTAACTCACGAATGGCTTACGATTCTAGAGTTGATTACCTGGACAAGCTTTTTGATAGCTACCTTTTATTAAAAATAATCTTTGACTCATTGCTCAATTAGAAGTAAACTATGACGAGTGGTAGCTACCTGTAAACCAGCTACTTAAGCTTTTAACATACAGAGCTTGTAAATTCCTAAGCCCCATGGCCTTTCCACCTAGCTGTGTGATTTATGAGATAATCAACCACGCACATGGTACGATCTGAGCCATATAAAACTCCCGACGCCTAGACTGTAAGTAACGCATTAGTCATGTTGCCCGACATTTTCTCAATATATCGACGCTTCGAAACTATTTCCCGTGATTTTTTTTTCAGGTTAACTCTAACGTCCTTCCTATTAAATGCTATGGCGTAAGCAGAACCCGATTTTGACCCCTTGGAGTCTCGCTAGTATCAGTACGTATCACGAATATCAAGATACTATGTTCATGGTACAAACGCATTCAAGTCTATTCTGTAGCTGTAGCTGAGAGAAGCCTCGTTTTAATTGTCCTTGAACATCAAAGTTTACCATGATACACGTAACAAACATCAAGTTTCTCTGAACCCTTCAACTGGTGCCTTCAATTGTAGCGTAAGATTACTATCGCAATTGCGCGCTATCAATTTAATCGGCTGTCAGATTTGATATTATCACAACATCACATATTATTCCGATGAATACAATCTCAATTTTATATTCCTATCAGCCTCTAGATGCTTTCTGATAAGTTGGGAATATTGTGTACCTAAGGCAACAAGCATAAATTCGTATCGAGCTTTGTTCTATGTGTCTGAAAATTGTTGTGTATATTCGGGCCATAAATTTCAATACAAGACAAAAAGGTTAGCCATAGGCATTAACATAGCATTTTAGAGCATATCTACAGTGACAACTAGAGGTGGAGTTTGTGCTCCTAAGCTTAAACTTGTGACGGCAGGCTTCATATACCCTTCTTGTATAACAAGAAAAACCAAACCTAGAATATATGTTTAGTTTTGGATGACTCGAAACGTTTAGATAAGAGGCAGTTCAAACTGAGAGAATTCCCATCAATTTCGGTAGGAAAAGGCGCTCGTTCTTGTGATGAAATGGGGTTTTAGCCCAGAAGGGTACAAGATGATACGCAGACCATATAGTACCCTAACGTAAGCGTATCAAACCCTAAATGCTAAACCGATAGCAACTCCATTGCAAGCCAACCTTTTTTCCCTCTTGGTAAAGCACCGTTTGAATCTAAACTTTTCATTTTAATCACAACAAGGAGTGCCCACCCCCACTTCGGTAAGCTTGCTCAGGGTAATTCATGCCCGCCATACGTTTTTTTTTTTTTTTTTCTAATTCATTACTCGATTAGAAATTAACTATGACGAGCCCGCCATACGTTATTTGCAAGATTTCTCTCAACTTGCTGAAACCCGACGTCATTTTTATCACAAGCTCGAGGACGACCCGGTGACGACCTGCCATCTCCCCTCAGAATCGCCGTCTCCTCAGCAGCTTCATGGACTGCTTCTTTTCGAAAGGTTCAGGCAGTCTATCCAAAAACCTGGCTTTACTATTCTCGGACTGGATTTTACCCTCATCGCGGAAAGGGGCAATGGTTACTAATATGTGTGTGGCTGGTGATGTGGCAGCTTTTTTTAGGCCGCTGGAATATCTCTTATGAGTATCTTCATAGTTCTAAGAAACTCAATAATATTGATGATCAAATTTTTTTTTCCTATGATCTTTGTTCTTTCGGGTGTTTTGGTGTTTCTTCATAGAAGTGCACATGAAGCTGGTAATTATAGGTTCACATATCAAGTAAGTCTTGTGGCAAGCTAATTTGTTCAGCAATGGAATTCATGGGGCGTTAATATATACCCTCTATATAATCTCATTGCGAGCGTAGCGTAGATAACCAAGACTCATATAGATAAGTACAATCAACGATACTGGCTTTGGTGACACCAACCTTGATCTGATCTTTGAAATGAAGTCCCAGCGCGAAGAAAGCGCGATTGGCTGGTGCTTTGGCAGCTACGGGAAGCGTTATCGCCCACGAATGGTACCTTTGTTGGAGCTCTGACCCTTGCATACACAGTACACGTACAGTATGCGATTGAGCCGACGTCATAAGAATATGAGTACAGAAAGATCTTGAAAGGCAGTTTGAGAGGGTTTGGCAACGAAGAACGACAGTGAAACATACACTTCTCCGTACTAGCAACAACTGAGATTTATCTTTACCTCCCTCAGGCGCAGTATCAGAGTGCCGGCCTTTGAAGGAAAGGTTGTTGGCCATGAGATGAATGATACCGTGCGAAATAGATATCGCATGACAAGGGCACGATAACACCTTAATTTATTCGATAAGCTCCTTCCTTGTTTGTCAACAAGCTGTTGTCCTATTACCACAATTGTTTGACGATTTCGACTTTTGACCATCGAAACGAACAACTCACAGCTCAGTTTCCTTTCACAAACATAGTCCATTCTTAAACCTCGATCAACATCTCGACGCATCATGGCCGACGAAAAGCACTCAGGCGGTCTTTACAGCGATGACCTCGAGCGTCACCAGAGCCAGAAACACAGCCGCACCCCGCGCTTTATGAAGCTGCACCGCGTGCGCCGATCGCGCATGTTGCGAATGGCTAGCCTTGCCTGCGTTGGCTTCATCGCATATGCCCAGTACAGCCAATTGTACCACTCACCGACCTCCTCTAAGGCCTCATCTCTGGCCTCGGCGCCACTATCGCTCGAGAAGCTGTCCGAGGACCTGGCTAAGTGCGTCCAGCTCAAGGCTAGGCCGACGAACCCAGTTGGTCTGGGCCGTGAAAAGAACTCGCGCTATATTGACGGCCACAAGCCAACGTTGATCAAGAACGCCAAGATCTGGACGGGCGAGCCAGCCGAGGGCACGACGTCTGAGGCTGCGCGAAACGGTACCGGCTTCGACTGGATCGAGGCTGATGTCTTTGTACAATACGGCTTAATCCAGCAGGTGGCGTCTGGAATTTCCTTCAAGGGCCTCCCCGAGGACGTCGATGTATTTGACGCTGCTGGCCGCCCATTGACGGCCGGTATCATCGATATGCACTCACATGGCGGCGTGGGCGGTCTTCCATCTCTATGGGGAAGTGAAGATACCAATGAGATGTCAGCTGACATAACGCCCCAAATGCGCTCCATTGACAGCTTCAACCCGCTGGACCCACAGCTGCAGGTCATCAAGTCCGGTGGCGTGACCACTAGTCTGGTCCTGCCGGGCTCTGGTAACAACATGGGCGGCGAGGCTTTTGTATTCAAGCATGCTGTTGGCAAGGCTGATGGCCGCCCTGAGATCTCGGCTCGCGATATGTTAGCTGACCCTGACCAGAACTGGCGCTACATGAAAATGGCCTGCGGCGAGAACGCCAAGCGTGTTTATGGCCGCGGCCGCACGCAGTCTCCGTGGAGCCGTATGGGCGAGTCCTGGGAATTCCGCCATGCTCTTGAGCAGGCCGCCGATCTAAACCGCCGGCAGGATGACTGGTGTGCGGCTGCTGAGGTGAACGGCATCGACAGCTTGTCTGAGTACTTGCCATGGGATCTCAAGTGGGAGAGTCTCGGCGCCGCGCTGCGCGGCAAAGTTCACGTGAACACGCATTGCTACACCATTCCTGATCTAGAGGCGTTTGTCGACCACACGCAAGAGTTCAAGTTTGCTGTCCGCGCATTCCATCATGCGCACTCAACATTTCTAGTACCTGAGGTGAGTTAAATCTAACATAGAAGAACTTACAACCTCAGCTTAGCGCCTCATGATATATACTAACAACAACACGTAGATTCTCAAACGCGCTTGGGGCCCCGAGCCGCCTGCATTAGCCCTATTTGCTGAGAACATGTACTACAAGCACGAAGCTTATGTGGCTAGCGAATTTGCCGGCAAACGTCTGTACGAGAATGGGCTGACGCCGATCTACGTCAGCGATAACCCAGTCCTGAACGCTCAACACGTGTTATTCGAGGCTGCCAAAGCCTACAAGTATGGCCTGCCTTACCATGCGGCGCTGGCTGCCATGACTTCTGCGCCCGCCCATTACCTTGGATTTGACGAGCGGCTCGGCAAAATCAAGCCAGGTTTTGACGCTGATATTGTGGTCTGGGACAGCGACCCGCTCTCGGCTGGTGCGGCACCAGTTCAGGTCTGGATCGACGGCGACGCTCAGCTTAAGAATCCTGTTTTGCTGGAAAAGGACAATTTTGGGCCGGCTGAGCAGGATGTGAAGCTGCTGGCTGACGTTAACGAGCCGGTGGCATTAGGCGATGTCATCTTTAATGGCGTTTCGACTGTGATCTTGTCCGGCGCAGAACCGAAGACTGCAGCTGTCGGCCAGTCATTCACCGTCACCGTTTCTAATGGCAAGATCACATGTGTTGGCACTTGTGCAGCCGAAGTGGCTGCCGCCACAAACGCTCGCACTGTGGCCCTGAAGAACGGATATCTAACTAACGCCTTCACCGCCATTGGTGGTGCGCTGGGCTTGGAAGAAATCACCTCGGAGGGCTCGACGGCCAACGGCAAGAGCAATGACTTCAGCCGTGCTGTTGATGGGCTGTTGCTAGACACTAAGAAGCTCTATGAGGCTGTCAAGTATGGCGTCACTAAGGCCATTAGCGCGCCTTCGCGCTTTGGCGTTTCCGTGGGTTTCAAAACGGGTGCTGCTAATGCCCTCAAGCCTGATGCTGTTTGGGCTGATGGCGCTGCCCTACATTATCCTCTAGACGAGAGCGTCAAGGGCATTGCGTCAACCGGTTCCTTGTCTGCCGGCATTGCTCGTCTGCGTTCGAAGCTACTCAAGGCGGTCACCGCAGCCGCTACCACTGCTACCGAAACTAAAGCTACTGAACCTGCTGACAAATTCTCTGAGGACGCCTTCTTGGCCAAGGTCGTGGCCGGTGAAACAGCCCTCGTCCTCTCCATACAGAGTGCCGATACCATCGCCTCCGCACTCCTACTCAAGGAAACTGTCGATGCTGCGTTGCCTGCGGGGACTAAGCTGCGTCTGGCTATACTTGGTGGCGCCGAAGCACACCTCGTGGCTGATGAGCTGGCTGCTGCCGATGTCGGCGTCATCTTGGCCCCTATCCAGTCTTTCGGCGTCGAGTGGCAGGAACGTCGCGCCCTCACTGGCGCGCCGCTAACTAATGGAACGACTGTCGATCGCCTGGTCGGTGCCGGCGTCACTACTGCGTTCGGCTTGTATGAGGACTGGGAGTTCCGTATTTTGTCTGTCATGGCGGGTGTGGCGCATAACAACGGAAAGGCCGCTGGAATCTCAGAGGCCAAGGCGCTGGATCTAGTGTCGACTAATGTGTACAAGGTTCTTGGTCTGTCGGTTCCTAATGCTCTACGTGAAGGCCATTTTGTCATTTCTGAAGGTAGTCCGCTGCAGATTGCCTCGCGCATCAAGGCCGTTGGCCAAGGTAATAACGACGTATTAGTCTTTGTCTAGACTTTGGACAAGCAGGCTCTGTAAATAGTAGATCAGAGATTTATAGTTTTGAGTAGATACAACAGAGTGTACGCATGATAAGAAACGTTGCTTTGAGAACTTTTTGATTTGGCAATACTACATAGACAAGACGAAAGATTATTCCAATATATATAGTGTACTTGAGAACCAAAGTTATAGACTTTTCTACGACACAATCAAAGTCTTGACTCAAGCGGACTCTCGCACTCTAACGTGGAAAGCGTAAAGTTGCAACTCCGCGTAAGCATCTTTATGTCTAACCGGTAAGGCGGGCGTGGCGGCATGGTTGGTGGAACTTGCATGATTTCCTCCCAGGGAAGCTCTAGATATCGGTTCTGATAGCAGTACCCGCGCATAGAATCCATGTCCGAGATATTAGTAGCCTGAGCGACCGACTGATGAACACACGTTGGCAGTCCTTCTGCGAGAGTCCAGAGCTCGACAGCGAGATCGGTGGCCATGAGATCTCGGAACCAGTATGGCTTAGCCAGCAATACGTACTCGGCTGTCGTGTGTTGCAGCCACATCCGTGCCCGCTCGTGGAGGCCAAATGTCCCTTCGAAGCCAATGTGACCACCGAAGGCGACTTCGCAAATTAGCCGTGGTAACGATGGTTGTTCCCCACGAGCCAAATATGAATCACAGGACGCGTAGCCAATCACATCACCACGGGTATTGCCCTCTGTATCTCTAGAGAAGTATAGGGGTAGCCGTGTTCTGGACCGTACAAAGGTCGGCAGGTTGAAACATGGCAATTTCATTAGCTTGGTGTACCACTGCTTGACAGACAATGCAATAGTGGAGTGTGGATATCCTAGCTTCATGAAATGGACCCGCCTGTCACCTTCATACATCTGAAGGGTGGTTTGGAAGAGGTGTAACTGACTGGGGCGGATGACTAAAGAACCATAGGTGCTCATGACCTGGCAGATCTCCTGTACGGGTGCGTCAACAAAGCCCCATGATCTGTCCTCTAGCGTGGCCTGGTGCCGTCTTGGACAGAGATGGCCCTCGCTGTCGATTAGCCACTCTGCCTCGTCCTGGAAGACTCGCTCTAATTGTGCGAAGTCTTGGTAAACCATGCGAGGCTTGTCCACGACTATCACGTATTTTAGCAACTTTGAAACAGTTAGAAGGCATGTTAGGACTTGCTGAGTACTGACCTTCGTGATCACCGAGCAATGGACCAAGTGGACTTCCGTCAGGAAACACAGAGGGGGGCTCTCCATCGCCGATATCAAAGGCGTCGTCCGGCACCGGAGGGTACACCGATTCATCATGGATAAGAATCTCTTCTTCCTCTTCATTATCGGGGCCATAGAAAACACTGACAGAGCGTTCGGAGCCAGCCTAAGGCTCGTCTTCGTCTGCAGTGACTCGCTGGGGGGTCTTGGGAGTCGAGTCTCCTGCCCATCGACTAAAGCTGGTATCATCATGGACCTGATGAAGGTTCCGCGAAATGCCCAGCGAGCTGGATGAATCAGAGTTGACATATGAGTTGCTCATTGTTATGATTGGAGTTTAAGCAAAAGATGGGGATGGAGGAGAAAGTAAGAAGAACAGAAAAAAAGAAAAATGGGATGACGATTTGTTTTTATAGTCTCTAGAAGTGGAGACCTGCCTAGGTATAGATTGGGTTATTACTATATTCATTATTGTTGCCTTTCACTATTGACTTAAAAAAATAAACAACAATAGACAATAGAAGTCAATAGAATTGCATCCAAGGCTAAGTTGTTTATTTGTTTTGTATTAGTATCTTTGCACCTGCTAATTTTAGTCATGGAGGTTTGTTTTGTCAACAACGGAGCTCGACACCATTACGACTAACAGTGAGATACTTGACACCCTTGTATGACTTGACGCCTTCACTCAAGCCCTTAGAACGCCTTGTATCTAGATTGATGCTCTCCACTTTGAGACCACTTGCCAGCCATCCTTTAATGGAAAAGCTGACCATGGCTGAACTAGGCATGAGTATCTTGTTCTGAGCTACCTTTTGCATGTCCCTTTCACCTGAAGTACTGGCCCCAGAGGCTGCTGACAGCTCAGCCTTAGCTGCAGCTCCGCGCTGATATGGTGCGTCAAAGTCGTAGAGTCCATTAGTTGACGCGGCATCGTCGTCTTCATCTTGAATAGCATGGCCCTGGACAGTGCAACGTAGCCCAAAGTACCCTGCACTATTCAGCTCCTTACTTGGAATCTTCCACTCCAGCACTCTATCTGCCGCATTGAATGCAGCATCACCTCGGCTAGGCCGCATCTCTAGTAGGTTCTTAACTTCATCCGAAAATGGGATACGCACTGAGAGATCTTCCATAATCGCGGGGGCAGGCGATGAAGAGGCACTTCGGCCGCCTGGGCGAGATAATGACGAAGAGCCACTATTATTAGAAATAAAAGTTTTATTGACTGATAGCCGAACTTCAAACTCAGATCCAGTCCGCCCTAGCCCGCTTTTGATTTCGATGTTGATTGGAAGTTTGAGATTATTCGGCGATATACTTGTGCTTTTAGAGCTATTGAACGGCAGCATGTCAACCTCATAGCTAGCGAGAATGAAGCGGCCATCAGGAGGGATGAAGCTGAGCTCACCAGGCCGTTCTTTCCAACGTTGAAGCCGCACGCATGGATGAAACACTGGCAATTCCATGATGCTTGCAATGTTATGTTTTCCTGACTGGCTCGTTACAGTGAGTAGGATATCTGGCACACCGGATACTTTAGACGTAAAGGCAATCGTGCCGTAAGCAAAGGCGGCAAGCGGCCGGCCTGAAGGTGCAAGAGTGACAGAGAGCGACTCGACGACATCACAGTACATTTCGTTTGACGTATGGCGGACGTTTGCTCGACGCCATGTCAAGGCCGGCGTATTTGAGGGTACAAGCGGAGATGGAGTCAGGCGGGAAAATGTCGAAGCAAAGGAGGGATTTCTATGAGTAATATAGTCAGCATGAGTCTCTCTCCCTCTTTCTACAGTGTCTTCTTCATCCTAAAGACTTTAGGGTTTGGCATACGTAGGAAGCGTGATGCTGCCAAGAAGCTTGTCCATCCAGCCCTCGACCTCAACCAAGTCGCGAAGAGCATTCGGCTCCGTAGTATTAATAGTGCCGGCATCGCACATTTCATTGAGCAGCTGCGCGATGATTTCGTAGTTCTGCTCCAGCTTGACTGACAGCAACGGCGCGCCAATGAACTCCTCTAGGGCGTCGACGAGACGGTGGATGAACTCGAGTACAACGAGC
Source organism: Endoconidiophora laricicola (assembly GCA_001640655.1). Classification (NCBI taxonomy): domain Eukaryota; kingdom Fungi; phylum Ascomycota; class Sordariomycetes; order Microascales; family Ceratocystidaceae; genus Endoconidiophora; species Endoconidiophora laricicola. The sequence goes on along the minus strand of LXGT01000215.1, from coordinate 27,791 downwards.
GGCTCGATCTCCTCCGAGGCTGTCGCGATAAATAAGAGGTTGCCGTGGCGCAGACTAAATAGAAGCGTCGGCGGGTTCGTGCTCTGGAGATATATCAGATTCGGACGTGGTGTCGCGTGCATCAGATAGAGCGGCAGAAGCGTCGTCGCTGCTGGTGGGCGGCCACCATAGACATGTGAAAGGACCGGGTTACTATAGTTGGCTAGATATTAGCGAGCGAACGAACTGCGGTAATCGACAGTAAGGACTTGCTTTCTCTCGTCAAACACATGCACAGACTCAATGATGCCGTTCATAGTGGCTGTGATGGCCCAAAAATGTTGGCTCGGGTTGGATAGAAGCTTGCTTTGCCTTGGAGAGTACGATGAGGAGCTTGTCTAGCAAGTCTAGATTTAGCGATTGGCGTGTGATTGTGCTGTTGGGACGTTGAATCCAAGCTCCAAAGCTTCCAAATACACGCACCAGGGTCGCTGTAAATGTCACTGCAGTTTGGTATTAGGGGAGCCTTGCGCTGGCGGGGTCCCTGGGGATTAGCAGCCAATGAGCGTTCGTATAGCTTTCCAATAACGAAGCCTTGCATTGCGGAACGAAAACAAGCAGCCAAACTACGACCAATATTCTCATAACCAACCCGTTTCAACTTATATCTTATCACTTTCTTTGCGCTTGATTTTAATTTTCCTGACTATGAGTGACAGAAGCACTTCAATTCATCAGTTGAGCCAGCCTGACAAGCTGAGCCAAGTAGAAGAGGATTGTATGCCATGCAAACTAATCGGTACGCTTCCAAGTCAAAAAATGCTCTCAAAACATGCTAACAATGGTGACAGGAAGCGGTGCATTTCTAGCTCTATCAGGAATCAACTACTTCACTGGCATGAACCAACTAGAGAAGCGCCAGGCTGAGATTATACGCAGCGGTTCAATGTTTGGCATGCGCAGCCGCCGCGTCGGTATTGCAGGTCTTTCATTCGGCCTTGCATATCTTGGCCTTTATCGCCTATTCATGTGAAAGTCTGCTTGACTTGAGAGTCTAGGTTGGATTCTGTGTATCTAATCTTGTAAAACTATCATACGTATATCATTGTTCAGTTTTCTCAGTGGTACAATGACGTTTTTGTAAATCCTATTACCGCTTTTAGTGCAAAGCTCATTTTGCCAATGCTACAACTTTTAAGTGGGGTCCTGAAGACTTTCACAAGCAAGCTTCAATCGCAATGTTCTTGATGTCTTTGTGGTACTTCCATCATAGTCAAACTTTCTTACAACATAAGCGTTATACTTCATCGTCATACATACTTTGTTTTGCATATAGAGCTCTATACTTCACAGTCGTCCACTATAACAAAACCCCAGTTAACTTCAATCCGCTTTGCGACACTATCAAAGCATGGCCATCACCATCATCAAACCCCAGCCGGCGGGCAACAAGCCTAACCCAGTCGCAGTATCACGCGTTGATCGGGGACTTGATACAGACACAGATTCAGATGCTGGAGCTGATAGAGAGGGCGATGTCACTATGAACGATGATGTTGAAGATGAATATGAAGAGAATCACATTGTCACTCCTGGCCATATCATCACCGGCGACACACAATTCATGAGGTAGACCAAATCAGTCCTTGCGTTATCATATCATGCACTAACTCGGGTTTTATAGAGGTCACGGCACCTACATATTGCCAGGCTCAACAGACATTATCTCTTCAGTAGCAGGTACCGTCCAGCGCACAAACAAGCTGCTTTCAGTACGGCCCCTACGGGCTCGGTACACCCCTGAAATCGGTGATCTCGTCGTTGGTCGCATCGTTGAAGTTCAGGCAAAACGTTGGCGCGTTGATGTCGGCTCTTCACAACTGGCTATTCTACAAATCAGCGCCATCAACCTACCAGGTGGTATTCTTCGCAAGCGCACCGAGACAGACGAGCTACAAATACGCTCCTTTTTCGCCGAAGGCGACCTACTCGTTGCTGAGGTTCAGATGCTGCACCAGGACGGCGCGGCCTCGCTGCACACCCGCTCGCTCAAGTATGGCAAGCTCCGCAACGGTGTATTTTTATCGTTGACTGGCGTAGGTGGCGGAGGCGGCGTCGTTCGCTCCAAGCGCCAGGTCTGGACAATGAACACGGAGAATGGCGGTGGTCGCGTACACATTACACTCGGAGTTAACGGATACATTTGGATCAGCAAGCATAGCGATGCCAGCTCCGATCCCACAGCGACCGACGAGACAGGCTTTAATCGCAACGAGGAGACGAACCAGTCCGTCTACTCGAGCCAAAACGATCACATCGATATCACTACCATGCGCGAAATCACTCGTCTGCGTGTTGTAGTGCTGGCTTTAGTTGAAAACGGCCTTAAGGTAGATGAGCTTTCAGTCACACGGGGCTATGAAATTGCCGTTGAGATGGGTCGTGAGGTAGATGATGACGACATATATATGGGTGGTGAGCGTGGCAAACGCCTTGCAGGAGCTCTTCTTGGAGAATAGCTTAGGTATCTTGAAGAGTTTATGATACGAAGAATATCCAGGCGTGAACAACAATTGATCGTAAATTGTGCGCTTGCTTCAGTGTGAATTGAGATGTGACCCTGTCAAAGGTCGGCTTGCTGCAACAATGCCTATGTGAATACTGTATAAACACCAATTGATGCGCAGCGTGGTCAACCCTGAATTCCGACGCTGTAGAATTCGTACAAAACTAGCCAAGGCATGAATCTTTTATAGTAAAAGTAGACCTGAAGCACATCTTCATATATATATAATAGTCTCTTGATATATTACTAGAATATATAATATATGTGAAATGACAGTAAAAACAGGCCTAGCTAGTAAGTAGCCTTATAATACGGTATATGTACTCCGCCCCGCCCCGCCATATAATCCCTGTTATAAACAACCTATCTTGTAAGTCCACTCCGACATCACAGCGCGGGCTTCTCTTGCATTTGGATTGATAGTTATGTCATACAGTGAGTCTTCAGTCAAACACAGACTATCAAGCGATATAGCTTTCAGTGATAAGTTCTATTTTGGTAGCATATTCTGAGCTTAGCTAGGCAGAAGCTTGGTACCAGTGTATACTGATATGCCTAACGTGAACTTCAGATAGGTAGCAAATCCTACTGATATAGCTTGATATTATTATAACCCGAATGAAAACGAAAATCAGTCCAACCCATATCTTCTCATTATCTTACAAACAGGCGACCTATAAGCCTATATGGTGATATCTTCTCAATTTTCCATATATTTAGGGTTTCTTTACCTTTTGGGTTTGTACTATATATAGCATTCTTTGGGGTCTTGGGTTCAAGTATATCTAAATTAGTAAGTAGTTATCAGCTATTAGTTGTGTCTTATAACAAGATGTCGCACAGCTTTCAGTATAATAGTACTAGCATTATCTGACAACCAACTTCAACGCCTCTTTTGTAAAGACTCCACAAGAGACACACCGCACCGGACTGTTGGATAACTGTAAACGATGGTTTTGTTTTCCCCTCTTACACCCCTCAGATTAGGATCTTTAGAATAACCGTGTTAATAAATGTCACTTTGATCCGATCACCTTCCGCCTCGTTTTATTGACCGTACATCCTTTCTAACATGAATCCCAATCAATGGTATTCACTTTCTTTACTTCACAACAAGTTGGCAAATTTCAAATGCACGATATAATCATGCTACTGTTATGATTGCTATGAGATGCTTCGGATAGATGAAGATGAATATGAAGATAAAGGTGAATATGTACATATATATATATATATAGACGGGTATAACTTGAACTATGTACCTTCGGAAAATGTGGTTGGTTGCTATAAATCAAAAGCAACTAGGGTGAAAACACCACTTTCATGAACTAACAGGCATAAATCATATTGTGCTACTAGGATCGTGTTTCCCAAGTACCACTATGCTGGTAAAGGAAACTAGGAACGGGGTTTCGTATTTGACCTTTGAATTTATACAGAATCGTTCAGTAATGAAAGAAGAGAAATCTGATATCGGTCGCAGTAAATCTGAGTTTATTCAGCCCAAGATATTTCAGTTTCCAGCACTCTATAATTGGCTTTCTGAAGAGGTGTAACATTAGGAGTCTAGCTTCGTTCTATTTGTACTGTAAAAATAGTATATTACAACATAGATAAGGTTCTGATCTAGTCCCGAAAGGGGAGTAAAAGGGAGTAAATCCCTGCAAAAAGGTATAAAAAAAAATGATAAATTTATTGAAAGAGCTACATAAGCTTCAATAAAACTTCCATAAATTCTCATCTTTTTTTTATCTATCCTCTTGCGAGGCTTCTTCTTTCCTTATTATAGGGTGAGATGTTACGAATATTACATCATCATCATCTGAAGCATCCAAAATCTCGTAAATTTTGGGTAAGTCTGGCTCGACGGCAGAGCTTCCACATGGTGCTGGCTCTGTAGTGCTGTTCCTAGAAGCTTCGGCAGTGGGAGCTGTAAAAGCACTGCCTAGTCGTTGGCGTTTTATTATATTACCGCCATCTCTGCTATCCTCCAATTCAGTAGAGCGGCGCCTGACTGAGGCAGTTATATGCAAGCCAGCCGGCTGCATTCGACGGGAGGCCGAGTGTTGTTGGGGACGGATTGTAATAGAAGATGATGAAGCTGTACGAGTTGCGCTAGGCACATCACGTATATCAGCAACGACATTTGGTACCCTGCTTGTCAAAGGTGGATTTTTTGCTATCTTTTATGTATGTTAATAATTAGACAGGAAAAAGTGCGGTTGTTAAACTTACCAAGCTAGAATCTAGCCACCAATGTACGTCGATATCATGCTTAGTCAAAGGCTTGTTTTCCCGGATATACAGCAGAATAGTATGGGAGCAAGGAATTCCAAATTGTCGTTCAAAGTGATGGCTGCATATTTCGGCTGGTGGGGGATATCGTTGTCTTTCTTTTCGGAGTAAAGCCATAGCACGGCGTTCTTGTTGTTTGAGCTTCTTCATACATGTATCCGTAACCTCCATAGCGATATCTCTTACCCATCCTTGATCATCATAGTCTCTTTGCACGCGGGTCTCTTGCGTTACCATGGTGACTTTCAACCGGTCTTCGTTAGCAGCAACCATGTCAAGCATAGCGGTATAGATGTGCTTCATGTCACCACGCCCGTGAACTAAATAGGACTTTAGCGTCTTATGTGAAGATTCTGTTGGCGATGTCGTCCGTTGCCCAAAGTTCCGAAGCAAAGAAGTCTTGCACCCAGCCCATTGATCGGTGATAGACATGTAGTTTATCTTGATGTATGTGATTAAGGACTGTTGTTCGATAAATTGTGTCTGCATGCGATTCCATGCCTGGTCGAATATCTCTTGACTAGGGGAAAACACCATGAACCTCCATAAGTCAAACAGACCTTGTTTAGTGTAGTTGGTAGAGGGAGGGAGCAAGGTAGGGATGTTAACAGAGTATATGATGGCTTCGTCATCAAGGTCATCATCGATATGATTTGTTGAACTATTCGTCCATCTTTGCCGGATGTGATACCTGATGTCTCTGTTCAAGTGGAAGATGCATAGCTGCTGTGGAATACCAGGCATATAACGGGTGATGGAGTTTTTTAGAGCAGTATTAAAGTCAGTGATCACAACGTTGGGGAGGGCGATGCTGTACTTTTTGCGTGCTTCTTGCACACACTTCATCAACCACTCGTAGTGCTCTATTTTTTCGCCCTCAACGAAGCCAAAAAATATAGTTGCCGACTGATTCGTATTGCTGAGTACTGTGCCTTCAAACAATGGTAGATTGTAGCGAGTAGTCTGGTATGTGCAGTCGAGACTAAGGACAGAAGGAAACCGCCGCCACACAGCAACCTGCCACTCGAAAAGGAAAAAAAGCGATTTGAGCGTAACATTGTCTGCTTGGTATTCGATGGAATGAAATATGTTATTGTCTCGAAGGTGTTTTATGACGTACTGTGTGGGAGAGTAACCAGCCAGAGTTTCACGGCGGATCTTTTGTTGATAATTATCCACGTCTTTTGTTGTGAAAATAGCATCCGGAAATTGTCTACGAAGCGCGTTGCAAATAGATCGCCTCTTGACCGAATGGTCTACAGTCAAAGACTTTATCATATCCTTCATATCAGGCGATAGGTAGCGCAGCGTTGAAAGAGCCCTTGGGTCTCGAAAAGGCCCGTGGCCGACATGCACACAATTAGGATTGATAGAAAACAACCACTTCCAACCATTCCGATGAAGGGAAGACAAGACTGCAGACCATGGGCAATTGACCTTTTGTGTAGTGGTTCGTCTAATCTCTGCTGTTGACGATAACTTACGCCCTCTCGCGCATACCATTGTGTATCGGGTGGAGTTGCCGTTTTTGTCAGGGTTTGAAGAATTGGCCCTAATCACTGAAAAGCCGCTATCAAAGGCCCATTTGATCAAGTCTTCTTCTATCTCTTTGAAAGAATCGTATACTGCACCTTGCATCAAGCGGCTAGTTGCAGGAGGTCGGTGTTGAAGGGTCGGCCCAGATCCAAATAGAGGAGAGGGAAAAAGTTGAGAAGTTCCATCATCAGGAGAATTGGAGTTTGAGTCAGACATCTTGAAGTAAACGCCCCTCCCAAAAAAAATTAAGTAAGCAAATAGGTAATTTGGCTGAATTGTATGTAAATTTGATGATGCTTGTAGGTGGCAAATTGATGATGCTATTATTAAGTAGAGAGAGACTGAATTGTAAAGTTTTTTTTAGTATAGAGAACAGAAGAGAACCAGGAGCTCTACAGCGGATGTGCGGAAGAGTTTATATGGAAAACTGCCTTGATTACTCGGTCTAGCGGCGCGCTTAGGATGGCTGAACGTGCCGGGAACCATATTGGCTAACATGTACACATAGAGCATAAGAGTATTCACGGACGGTACGCCTCTGACTCGGGAAGTCCGGTCTGCTGGCTGGGTCGGAGGTTGAGAATGTGTGATGAGCCTAGGATGGACTTACAATGGTTACATAGCTTAAAGCAACTTGTGGAATGTAATATCCAGGAGATGTCGTTGCATTGTAGTGTAGAGATAATACAGTGACAGCGCCACTAGTCTATATCTTATATGCTTGGTTACACCATCTGAATTTCAACAGCTTCATTGTGACACCTTCACTTTGGTAATCATTTTTTACTGTTCAATGTCATTTCAGGAACTATAGTTTCTTTCATTTTTAACCAACCTTTTTTCCTGTCTACTTCCTTGTCCAATTTCATTTCTCATATACCAAAGTACTGATGTCCTTCTGTTTCTTCATGTTTTATCTAACCAGTTCATCTTTGCTTGAATAAGATATCAGTTATTGAATTAATCTTTGAGTGAAGGCGACACGTCTATCGAACTAGGAATCGCCAGTAACCATCACTGCTCTAAGGGTTTACTATCTTAATACCATGGGCTTTGGAACTTTGGAACCCCATTGGCATTCTTGTAACGCTTCTTCATCGCTATGACATTCCAAAACACATCCATCATCATTATAAGTCTAGTAGATCATATAAATCCCGTTACACCGAGGCTTTTGAAAAAGAGGGCAATAAATAGGCTACTTGATAATCTAATACTTTTTTACCATGTGACAATTGTATATCAGTGATTGGAGCTAACTGTTCTACTATGTAGATATTGTATATTTACTACTTGTAGGCAAGCAAAAGATAATTCAAAATGGAAGAGAAATCTGAATTATTGGAAGACAGTATAGTAAGACTTTTGATGGAAGTCTATCTCCACATCTGTATGGCGAGATTCACACTATATATTCATATTTTCATGCAATTTTGAGCCCGAGGGAGAACTCTTGCCAGACATCATCGGAGACTAAAAACCCCACCCCATTTTGTCTATCCTCCTCCAAACGTCCATATCGATACTAATGTGACCTCTTAGTGTAGGCGCCGGAGAGGAGCGTGATTGACAGGTATTCAAGGCGCCCACCCGTTTGTCAGTTTGAGGCAGTCGCGTAGATACAAGCTGATTGGGGTGTCGTACTGATGCTGTCTGCTTGTTCATTCCATTCTGCCCCTTTGGCCATTTTTCTTACTCCCTTGGACATTGTTATTATTATTATTACTCCCTTGGCCATTCTTATTATCCCCTTGGCCGCTCTTATTGTCGTCTTGCTGCAATTCTCTGACGGGTAGCGGTCGCATTATTGGATTGTCAACGGCGGTCTTAAATTTTACTTAGTATGACTTGCGTTCTTTCCACGTCTCATAAATCTTCTCGCATGTCTTCTGCCAACGCTCCGTTGCTAGGCACGGGCGTGTACCACGCAACTACAAGGGAAACTCTCTACTTTCCTCTTTTGGGCATCTAGGCGTGCTCAAGCTCTAATCCTGCCAGGTTTGCGTTCAGCCCAATATGGCCGGTCCTCGCACCAGCAATCCGTTTTCTCTCCTTGTTAAATTCTTCCTCGCCTTCTTTGTGACCTTCATGGACTACTTCCCTCACAGGCTCTGCCTAGGCTACTCTCTCCTCCTCGGGCTCCACCTTCTGCCTCCGCTAGTGTCTTTACTGTCTGCACCATCCATTCCCTCGTATCGAAACTACCTTCTCTATCTCCTGTTCGGCCTCCTGCTTCCTGTCTTCTCTTCGACCCTGTCACTAACTCGTCTATCTTCTTCATCGTCTCTCTCCTTCCAGGCATCTGAACGCCTCGTTCTTGCCTCAGCAACTAAAGCTCTGTGCGTCAGGTACATGTCAGGAGCTCGCACAGAGCTTTGGTCTAGATCTTCTACACGGGAGTAAAAAAAATGGGTCCATTGTTTAGGTACTGAAAGGAAGCTTGTTGTAAAGCCTTCGCTAATGATACGGTCGCCTCATCTCTATACAGACAGGAGCCCAGCTTGATTCTGCTTGAGAGATCCAGGCTCTGATGAAGCAGATATCGAGGTAGCCATATTCTCGAACTACATTACTTTGCATCTAGAGTTTGAAATCATACAGGACTAGTATATCTACTACTAACTGTGGGTGGGATATGCCCAATCTTTCAAGCGAAAGATTCAACTTTTTTGTTAGTAAGCAAGATATTCGTAGTAACTAGCAGGTTGGCCATTAAGCAGAAAATCACCAGGGTTTAAGATTCGCTTAATGCCAAGTTCGAACGCTATAGCGAGATGATCCACCCAGCGAAGACAAAGTACTACTAGTATACAACTAGAGAGAGATAACAAATTAGTTCAGACACAACTTGGTAGTTCAGCTATTGAATCTCATCGGAACATCATCATCACTAATATATCTCAAGTTGTCTGACTTTAGCACACAAGATTTCATTTGAACCATTTGATTTACGTCAAATTATCTACTGAACAAAGTATGTTTCTACTTGCGTGACTAGTACCCTCTTTCACAACTGTTAACTTAGTGATCAACATTGTATTGTTAGGGTTACCTTGAAATCCAAGCAGCTCTCTGGCCAATTCATTAGCCGGGCAGACTCACTAGCCGATGATTCACTCATGGAGAGACAAACAATTCTATAAAGGGAACGATAGGCGTAAGTTATAAAATTTATTTATTATCACCGGATCTGTCAATTCTATCGGTGATTCTATCTAAATTATCACATGTTATATGAACCCTCGGAACTGCAGCGAGATGACACTACTTCGACTAGTATCTACACGCAACTAGTCACAAGCCGACGAACGGGTGGGTAGATGCCCTTGAGAACCCGTCAATCATACCCTTCTCCAACTATCACTAAGAGGTCACATTAGCATTGACACGGAGGTTTTTTCATGGTGCTTGGCAAGAGTCAACCCCCAGGCTCAGAAAAGTATACACAAACACGGATAAATACTACTACTAGTAGACTATAAGCACGGCGGCAGAGATGGACTCCAATGATTATGTTATGAACCCCTTTTTTACCAATGAAATATTTGAAGTGTTTTTTATTTTTATTTTCAATTTTAATTTTATTTATTTATCAACTTCTAGAACTATGGAGATACATAAAATATATGTTGAAGAAGGCAGGAATGGAATTCTGGCAGTTGAGTTGTAGGGCTCGACAAGCTCAGCAATAGCCGAATGGCTGTTGTCTTCAAGTTTTAGAACAACAGATGGGTGTTCGGCAGTTCTCCAACTTTTGTCTATAATATAAGCGCTCAAAACTAAGAACAAGAGCGAGTTTCCTTGTAGCACTGAGGGCCCCTGGTGTTTATACACTAATCCACTAACAGCACTTTCTGTGACACTAAGTCGGATTCGGGGAAACTGTTTGCCCGTCGTCCCCAAAAGCCCAAAGAAGCGTCATGTTTGCCTGGTTTTCCAATATGCCTAGAAGCACAAAGTCAAGTAAGTTCATTGCAAGTAACACGTTACGTGGAGCTCTTTAGCCAGATTTCTTCCACCGTTCTTCAAATTTTTATCATAATTTCATCTAGTTCAACACTGCATAAAACCCTGTCCATCTCGATTTCACGATCCACCATCTCGTCTGATTGAGCTACCGGTTTCTCTAGATTTTGGCCGCTATGTCTACTGTATCTGATCCGCCTGCGCCGCCGACCGAGATTCCGGCTTACTCGATAGCGCCAATTCAAGACATTCCCGTCACAGTGCAGAACGTGCGCACAGCTTACCGCACACATCGATCACGTGATGTCAACTTCCGCATCACTCAGCTGCGCAAGCTCTACTGGGCTATCGAAGACTACTCACCGCTGCTATGCAAGGCTCTGAACAAAGACCTACGCATGTCTTCATTCGAGGCGCATCTTAGTGAGCTTGACATGTGCAAGAGCTTGATCCTGAATATGCTCAAGAATATCCGCTCATACACTGCCGATGAGAAGATTCATGATCTGCCAGTGGCCGCGTTGCCAATGCATGTGCGCATCCGCAAAGAACCTCTGGGTCTCGCCCTGATTATAAGCCCCTACAACTTTCCTGTCCAGCTCTCTATAGCCCCTATGGTTGGCGCTATTGCTGCTGGTTGCGCCGTGGTGCTTAAGCCTTCTGAAGCTTCGCCAGCTGTCTCGTCCGTTCTGGCGCAGATGATTGCTGCTCGCCTAGACGCACAGCTGTATATTGTCGTCAACGGCGAGGTGGCTGAGACATCAGCGCTACTAGAGCAAAAGTGGGATAAGATCTTCTATACCGGAAGCGGTACCGTGGCTAGGATCATCTCTAAAAAGGCTGCCGAAACGCTGACCCCCGTCTCATTAGAACTTGGTGGTCAGAATCCTGCCTTTATCACTCCATCAGCCAACGTTGAACTCGCTGCGCGCCGGATGCTGTGGGGAAAGGCTATGAACAGCGGTCAGGTTTGTCTATCACAGAACTACGCACTCATCCACCGGCCCTATGTCGAAGACTTCATCCGGGCGTTGCAGAACGAATATACCAAGATGTTCCCCGACGGCGCCCGCAACAGTCCTGATCTGTCGCGAATCGTAAATGCCCGCCACTTTGCGCGTATCAAGGGCTATCTGGACCAAACTAAGGGCAAGATTGTGCTGGGTGGCGAAACAGACGAGGCGTCGCTTTACATTGAGCCAACGGTTGTACAAGTCGACAGCGAAGATGACATCTTGATCCAGAATGAAACGTTTGGTCCCGTGTGGTCGATTCTGCCAGTCGATTCTATTGATGAAGCTATCGCTATCGCGAACCGCGTTGATCCTACGCCGTTGGCCTGCTATCCTTTCGGAAATAAGACAGATACTGAAAAGAGTAAGTTCTACTACGCACACACCCAATAAAAACATTGACACCAAAGATACATTTAATCTATGCTAACATGTTCATATAGTCATGCTAAATGTTACTTCTGGAGGCGCCACTATCAACGATGGCTTTATGCACGGCTCTTTCGATGCTATTCCATTTGGTGGTGTTGGCACAAGTGGCACAGGCGCTAGCCATGGCCGGCCAGGCTTTGACGCCTTCACCCATCGGCGTTCCGTCATTATCAATCCGACTTGGACCGATCGCTTGCTGCGCGTGCGATACATGCCGTACGACTGGTCTGCGCTCAAGCAGCTGCGGCTCGTGGGGCCCAAGCCTAACTTTGACCGCAATGCGCGCGATCATCGTGGCATCTTGTACTGGATTGGCTTTGTGCTCCGGTTAGGCGGTACATCTGTAGTCAGCGTCGTTTCGAGATGGGTAGCTATGGTAGCTGCTGCTATTGCGGCTGCGAGCAATAAGAAAGGCACCGGTGAGTTTTCTTTGAGTTCCATTAAAACGTCAATCTCATCTTTTATAAAAAGGTAGACCATCTATAATGGCGAGCTATCGTTATTTTCTCCTTTTCATAAATTAATGTATATTCTATGTTATGTGTGTATACCTAGAATTTGCTATATTCACTCGTTTTTCCGCCTCTCACGACGTTCTTACACATGAGATAAATGCACTAAGTACTTAGTGAATAGCCTTGTCTAAAAAAAAAAAAAAAAGTTATATAACTGCCAGACATGCTTCACCGTTTTGAAGACAACGGTCGGCTTCTTTGTCCTACAATAATCTAGAAATTGAATATAGTATGAAAAGGAAACATAGAAAGAAGGATATACTTCTACAGAAATATTACAAGGGAGACAGTCTACGAACCGTTAGAGCATCATGTTCGTAAACTACGAAGTAGACAATCTTCATCAGAGGATAAAATTAAGCTCAACAGACCTAATTGACATCGTCCAATCTCCCGCCTCTCGTTTGATTCGTATCTAGGCGTCTTTCTCGGTCTACCGAACCCTCACGGGAACTCTCTCCTTCTCAACAGACGGTGTAGCTCTCCCAGCGCCCAGCTCAGGCAATTGCGCGACGACAGAATCGACGCCGACTTGCGATGGGGCAATTCCAGTAGTTTTGGTGAGATACTCCTCAATCACAGCGGTGCCGTCGACCGTGGCGCCTGCCTTCTCTTTCTCGGCATCGAGAAGCGCTGACTGTTGGCGAATCTCGCGTAGTTCCTTATAACGGTCGGGCGTCATGCTCCATTCCTTAGGCCACTTGGGGTTCGACACCCACTTGTGGTGACGGGTGTCCAGAGGGACATCTTCAAAGGTGTCTTTAGGGTCCTACAGCACAATTTTAGTCAGATGGTATGAAAATCAGATAGAGGCGATTTATCCCTCCTCCTCTTTCCCAGAAGCAGAGAAACGTACCTTGGCTTCGGCTATCAGACGGTCAACCTGTTCAGATAGAAAGCGCTTGTTCTGCGCCTGGTGAGGGAAACTCTCGCAGCTCATCTTGATAAAGTGTGTCTGCGGGTTGTACCGCACACCGGCCAGCTTAGCCAGCTTGCTCTGCTGCACGGATGTCAGGCCGAGATCCTGCGTAGAAAACTGAACGACGACTTTGCTCTCAGCCGGATGCTCTTCGCCTAGATATGTCGTATAGCGGAAACGCAGCACCTGGCTATCCTTAGGCGGCTCGTAGGGCTTTGCATATTCTGGCTAGAAGTCAGTATCCGGTAGTATGTACACCGTCAAGAATATACCAAACAAGGGAGGATGGAATTAGTACATACTAGCTAGCAAGGGCATCTCCCACGCCATCACACGCATATACTCTCTTTCCTCGCGAATCTCCTGCAGCTTAGCGTGGGCCAGCGGCGAGATATCGTTTTCCTCAAACTTATCGCCCTCGATGTTATGCGTCAAGGTGTCCGGATCGTCCGGATCAAACCAATACGACCGCGGCGTCGGCCGAACCGGCTGCTTGCGTACCGGATTATCCACCATGCGATCGCCGAGCCGATCCAGCGCCCGCGAGACCTGATCCAAGTCCTGATCGCTCAACGCCCCCTCGCCCTTTGTGAAGATCTCCCGCAGCTCCGCCGGCCACCGCTGTACTGTTTCGGTGGCGTTGACGCCCTTGTTCAAAATGTAGTCGTCCTTAGGCTCGGTCAGCGCCCGCTTTTTCGTCGAGCCGCCGGTTTCGCCGTCCGTAGATGAGGCGTTGAGTCGTGCACTGGTTGAGAGATTGGCAAGGCCGCTGTATCGTAAATACAAAGAAGTGGCACTGCTGCGCACCAGGCGACGCAGAGCGCCTGCGGGTGAAGCCATAGTCGAGTAGAGGTATAAGGAAAATGTATGAAGATGCGCGGATTGGATTCGTCAAAGCCTTGAAAGGCAGTCTAGGCACAGATAAACAACCTAACCTAATCTAGTTCGAAGAAGAATTTTATCGTTGACAGATTCGATGAGAAAAGGCAAGACTTGAAGGCCCGCTTATCAATGCCCTTGGCCTAGTATCGCAACAAAGCGTCAATTCCGCCCGTTTTGTTCCCAAAGACTCTCTACTTCTCGATTTCGTGATCCCGCAAAACCGAGCCGGGGCTGAGAAAAGTTTAAATATTAGCGGGCTATGCGGCTTTTGATTGGTCAATTAGTTCTCCAAGTCATTGTCAGAGAAGGGTGTGGAAGAAGCCTTGTCGCTAAAGCTACATCTTATCGATAACACGGCTCAAGGGTTATTTTTCTTGAGTAACATCAAACCCTAATGTATGACGACGTATGTCGTTCATAGACAAACTAACAAACTATGGGATCGACGAAGATTGATAACATAGTACAAACATGTTGTGAATTGAATAGCTTCAAAACAAAAAGTTACTCATACAATCTTCCCTTGTCTTTTTTTACTCTCCATAGACATAAACAGATATCTCATACTGCCCTCATAAAATACTGATAAACATAAAAGATATCCATAACCATGAAGCAAAACCCATCACCACGCTACTGCTTCGTGACCGTCGGCGCAACCGTAACCTTTAGCGCCCTCCTCGACGCCATCTCGCAGCCATCTTTTATCGGCGCCCTAGTCACTCGCAGCTTCACCCACCTAACTGTCCAAACCGGCCAAGACAACGCCTCTTTTCGCCAAAAGTACGTGCCTGCCATCGAAGCTCGTGGTCTCGTCGTCGACTGTTTCGATCTGCGCGATTCGCTGACCGGGGATATGGTGCTGTGTCGTGCCGAGAATGGACGGGCGCTAGGCGTGGTCGTTTCTCATGCGGGTAAGTGTAGACTTGGCCTTTTTTAGAAAAAAGAAGGATCGGATAATGTATAAGAGAATAGGTGCTGATATATATCTGACGGACTCAGGCACTGGATCTGTACTTGATGCAATAGCAGCTCAAGTCCCTCTCGTTGTCGTTCCCAATGAAGCCCTTTTAGATAATCACCAGGCCGAGCTTGCCAAGATGGTTGAGTCGCGGCAATACGGAATCGCAGGAACTTTAACGTAAGTCATAGAAACTACTATATGCTATATATATATGTATCTTGAATAGTATTAACACACATTATGTTACAGCACACTTGAATCTGACATTGACAAGGCTGATACCATCTTCCGTTCCTTACATTCAGTCAGGGCGGCGTCTACCATTACTTCTTCACGAGCAGTTCCTCCTTCAAAGTCGTTCTGGGATATTGTTCATGACGTCATTGGCGATTCGGTAACCCCAGAAGATGAAAAGGCGATGGATGCAATGCAGAGAGAAGGCTAGAAATAGCAACCGCTAACTATATGATATTAATGCTTTTGAAGTTCTTGATGATATCATGTGTACTGTTTTTATGACGTGTAACAACATAATGGCTTTTTTTTTTTTTTTTTCATAGTGTGGTTCGTATTATGGAATTGTGACTCAAGTTTAATTCATTTCGTTAAATTCATATAGAGCAGCATATAACCCACATACATGTTGTTCAGGCTGCGTACAACAATAACATGGACAGCCGGACATGTATGACTTATAACTTGATATCCCATATTTTCAGCGCCGCATCCGCACCCGACGACACAATTTTAGAATCATCTTCTACCCACGCCACGCCATTGACGCCGTCCTTATGCGCATTTGCCTCCTTGACACGACTACCCGGCTTTTCCAACGACCACAGGAATACATTAGTATCGAGACCGCCGCTGACCGCGTGTGTACCTGCCGCATTCCACGCAATGCTCGTTACGCGTGCTGTATGCGCCGACCATCGGTCCGTAGCTACAGCCCAGTCGCCACCAGCCTTGTACACAATAATCTTGCCGGAGGAGCTTCCTGTAGCTAGCAGGCTGCCGTCGGCCGAGAACGACAGCACAGAAACCATCGCCGTAGACCGTGTTAGTTCGGTCGTCTTGGACAGCGTGGCGCCAGTGGCAGTGTAAATGTTGACTTTGTTGCCATCTCCACCAACAGCCACTGTGCTGCCAGCAGCTGCAATGACGGTAGGAGTGTATCCCAAGGAAGCTTCGCCAACTAAATTGCCACTCTTGTACACCACGACAGTTCCGGATGACAGCGCCACGTAAACAGTGCCGTCTGTAGATGCCCCAACTCCCTGAGGCTGGCTTGGAAGCTTTGCCACGTCGCCGACAAACGTGGCTGCCGACTCGTCCACGGTGCGTAGCGTATCATCCCAGCCAATAGTATATGTCATTCCTCCTTGAGACGAGAACCCAGCGATGCGGTTAGAGTGTGCCGACCCATCTACAACACAACCCTCACCTGTCTTCAGATCCCATGAGCATACGCGACCATCGAAGCTTCCAGTCCATGCCGAGCTACCCACTGTCGATCCAGCCGACAACGTGGTGATGCTCTTGTTGTGTCCCTGTACAATTTTTACAGGTGTAGGCTTGTCCTTGTGCAGATATGTCAAGTCGCCATTGAGGTTCAGCGCAATGATAAGGCCATCAGACCGGCCGTGTGGAAACGCCACGCCAACCTGCTGGTCGCCAACGCTGACAGCAAGCTCAGGGCCCAAACGCCAGCTTTGGACCTGCGAGCCACTCTCGACATCCCATAAACGTACTGTCTGGTCAGCACTGGAAGTCACAATCTGAGATCCATCCTCAGACCACGCCACAGCAAAGATACTGCCGGTATGAGCACCGTTGCCAATCGTCTTGGTAGCCTCGCCAGTCTTTCCATCGTAGAACTGGATACGCTTGTCTGCGCCTACAGTTACCAGCAAGTTTCCGTCAGGCGAAAATGCAGTGCCGAACACAAAGCCGCGATGCAAGTCATCAGACTTGCTGTTGAACTTGAAGGGCGCACCGTGCATGAAGCACATGGAGCCGTCGTCAGAGACCGTGGCGGCGCGCAGAGGCCGCTGCTGACGAATAGCTACGGCATTGACAACCTTAGAGTGGCCGGTCAGCTCACCAACTGAGTTGCCGCTGTCCGCGGTAATGCAGTGACCGAAGCGCTCGCGGCCATCGCCAACAGCTATGATGCGCTGGGAGTCGCCATCCCAGGCTATATCATTTATACGACCGGATATAATGGAGTATTCACCTGCACAGCACCAATATAATAGCATTAGTTGAAAAGCAAAACCAAAATGAGACAGTAGCTGTCCACCATAGAATGGCCCTTACCTTTGGTGTTTTCAGCACCAACTGCATCCCACACCCTCACCTTACCAGAGACATCACCACTGGCAATATAGAAGCCACTGGGTGCAAACCGGGCAACTGTAGTTTGAGTTGTGTGGCCGACATACTGCTTGCAGTCGGCAGGGTTATCGATCGAGCGCACGAAGATGCTTTTGCCTGACTACGTGAAGCACAGAAGAAGGGAAATTCATAATTAGCGGTTGGGGGTCTTGACAGAGACAAAGATGAGCAGAGCTCAGAAAATCAACTCACGGCATAAGTAATGCGCTCGCCCTTCTTGTCGGTCGACAACGGAGTTGGTTGGCCACGTGCTGTAACGGGGGCGGCGCCTAATATGCGATCGAGGGTGATGGACATAGTTAATCGTCAGGCAGGAAAGTCACTATTTAGGTGGGAACAAAAGAACAGGACAATTTGACGCTTGCTAGAGAAATACAAAACGTATAGAAAGAAGGAAAAGAACAAAAAAAATGAAGTCTGAGGAAATGATGACTTCTAGAATGCCACTTGAATTAAACAACAAATAAGGAATGAGGGGGAGGGAGTTTATTGGCACGATGGCTGAAGAAAGTTAAACCTAGAAGAAGCTAAAGAGAGCAATTAGTAGAAGCAACAGAACAGCTAAACGCTTTCCCTGCCAAGTCAAGCGTCCAAGCTGGGCTACTAGTATCATCACTATTATGCGCCACTACAGGGCCTACTGAAATGCGGGCCATTTGCCCCTCCAGGCCAGCTATTGACCCACTACAGCTTGCAAGTCCAACCCCGCCCCTAACTTCCTACGGTGGGCTGGCGCTGTAAAGCCTAGAGCCAGCAACTTCGTGACCGATCTACGCCTATCAAACCGGCGATGTCGGAACTGGCATAGATTTCAGGGACTTGGAGATCTTCAGCATCGTTGGAGTCATTGTAGAGTAGGAGTATCTAAGGAAATGTAACTTGATGTCTTCGTTGAATTTTTTAGCAAATACTATGCAGTCTGAGCGTTCTATAGTAGAATTAACTGCACGCTTTGCTCCGGGAACAATCGACGTCCGACATCATGATATGCAACGGGGTAGGTAGGCTTCATGTAAGGAGTAAAAGTAGCAGATTTCAGTAAGACAAAGCAAGAAAAAATAAAGCAGGGGATATCATCACAGGACCTGACCTCTAGTGAAAAATAAAAGAAGCCAGGCTAGCTAAGCGCACACATGATACCTAGTAGTATATCTCAACGCCAACAACCTTTTTTCTCTACACAGAGAAACCTCTCCAGGGAATAGTCTAATCCATCCTTCCCTTCATCTGAAAGTATAGTAGTAATATAGTTAAAAAGCGATTGAACGCTAATGATAGACCCATCCTAGTAAAAGCAAACAGCAATCCAATAACGAAAAAAAAAAAAAAAAAGATGAAAAAGAAAAGAAAACATTGAATACTAAGACACCAAAAATAAAAAAATAAAAACCACATCAAGCGGCCGTTACATGATTAGATAGCATCCAAAAGGCCCCTTTAGGTATGGACCAAAACAAAGAAGATTTGAAAGCTTAAAAGAAGGAAATACCAAAAAGATATTCACTGCATTAAGCAAAGATAGAAGACCATGGAGACATATTTCGAGGGCTTAAATGCCAGCGCCACGGACAACACGCGCAGGATTACCAACGGCTATGGTCATGGGCGGGACATTCTTAGTGACGACAGAGCCTGCACCGACTGTGCTCCCCTTGCCAATTGTCACTCCGGGCAGGATGATAGTACCGCCACCAATAAAGCAATCTGTTTCAATGGTAATAGGCTTAGCCAGATGTGCAGCGATCACGCCACCTCTGTGCTTGGGGTCAGTCGATAGAGTGCCTGTGTAAATCTTGACATTGGGGCCAATATTGCAGTTATCGCCAATAAGGATCTCTGCCGAATCTTGCAATGTGCAATCACCGTTGATCATGACGTTATGGCCAATAGAGATGTTATAGCCGTAATCACAGTTGAACGGAGTTTCGACAACGGCCGTCTCGCTAACACGGTTCGATAGCAGCGCACCTCCTGTGGGCTGAAGGATTTCGCGGAACAAACGACGGCGCTCTTGTAATGAGATGCCGTTGTGTGGTAGTGACAGGTTGTTGAAACGCCAGCATGCCGTCTTACAGCGCTCACGTTCTTTGGTCAGCTCAGGATCAGATGGATAATAGGTGCGCCCAGCGAGCATTTCGTCCCTTTGCGTCTGTGGCCGAGACTGCTTATTTTTCTGTTGTTGTTGTGGTTGAGGTAGTGGCGGAGGCTGGGAGAACTGATTCTGCGATAAAGTCATCTGCGCTATTTGAGACGTCTGTGTTGATACTACAGGACTATTGGACCGTGTTGGATTTAGAATATTAATCTGTGGTAATGGCATGCTGCCATTGGGAGCAAGGGGCATCTCTCCTGATTGCTGCGTTTCAGGGTTTCCGCGCGTCATATCGTGTAATACCGGTATGCGGCTGTACGGGTCTTTGTTCATACGCTCTGAGAATGCGGTTGGTGTTGGGCCAGGGTTAGCACTGACGGGAGTGGGAAACACGTTGCCAGGATAGCCTGAAACGGCCGAAAGTTTGTTCTCTGGGCTGGCCCCGGAAGTAGTGGCGCTGGCTAAAGTAGAAGCCGTTGGCCGGTCGTCGTCGGTGATTATCGGGCGTCCTTGAGGAGGGTTGATACGCAGTGCTTGTCCTCGGTGATGGCTTTGATCTCTCTTGGAGCCTGGTAGACTCGTTGGGTATGGACCAGATGATGTGTTGTATGAGAGTGCACTAGGCGACGTGATATATGACGCTTCCTTAGGCTCAATAATGGCATGAGTTTTGTTATCAGCTTTGGGCCAACCAGGGCCGCGTTGAGTTTGGTAGCCAGCGCATAGAAATCCACCCTTCATACAATTGGAGCCTGCAGCACAAAGATAAGTCAGTCCATGTCCACGTCTTCTGTTGTACACGGGGGTTTATGGTATGATGGTATTGAAAGAAGGTTGGTTGCTCAGGTGCTGCCGTCTTAGTATCAGCCGCACAAATAATCGGAGGTAGCCGACACTTCCCGCGCTTGCTTAACTGAGATAGTGGTGTGTTGTTCTGAGACTGAGAGGGAAAGAAATATAGGTGATAGTCTTACATTCGGGCTTTTGCTCGTCGCACTTCTTCTTGCGTTTACGGCAAGTCAGGCATCCCGTCTTCGTACGATTACTAAAGTTCCGCTTGCGCTTCTTTTGGTCTGAAGGCACCGCCGAGTCGCGGCGGTTCTCAGATGTGAACGAGTATGCTGTACGATCATCACCATCAGGACTAGTCTGCGCATAATCACTCTGCTCGCCCTGGGTAGTTGCACGACGCAAAGCATCAACATCGTCAGCATTAGATTGTTGGGGAAATTGTGGTGCACCCTCGCGAGGCTGCTGGTTGCGAAACCAAGAATCACCAGCATACTCGCGCTGTGGTGTTGTGTATGCCTCACGCGCCAGCACAGGGAGGTTTTGAGAGTTTGATTCTGGTGATGGAACAGCTTGTGACTGTGAATGCGGCAGTTCTCGTCGAGAGTCGGGTGAAAGTGACCGTTTGCGCTTGTTCAAAATTTCGCCTACAACGGGGTAGCTTGTCGGTTGATAAAAACGGTCGGATTGCGTATCGCAGGTCTCACGCCGTGATAGCTCTTGAGGCTGCGAATTAGACTGCGACGGCGATGGCTGCGGCAGTCCGTTCTGAGAATCAGGAAGTGCTGATCGTGACGGCGTGGACTGATCTTTGTGGGCTGTGGTGCGAGAGTCTTCATAGTGAGTGCTGAGTTCCGTCTTGTTCGGAGAAGCCCCATTGAGGGTTTTGAACGAAGCCATCGATTCTGTCTTTGCGCTAGCACTAGCTTGGGTGAACTGAACGATGCAATGCGATGTGGGTGAGTGTCCCGGATACCCAGTTGTGAAAGCAAAACGATTGGTGCAGACGTGATTTGCAAAACGAGCACCAGGTTTTTAAATAAGCCAGAACGTTTGACTGCTGCTGCCACTAAGCCAGAGGTTGAGAAAGCGAACTGCGGCAAAAACTACAAAGGTGCCGAGAGCGGTAGTTGAACAATCAGATCAGCTGGAAAGTTCGTCCTGTTGAAGCGCAAAACTGGTTTCGCAACGGTAAGAATGCGATCAAAAGTTCGATTCGGACGACGGCACGAGGACGGCGTCTGGAGCACAAGAAAGATGCACAGAGGCAGTCGGGCCGAAGTAAGCGATGTGAGCTGGTGAATAAGGAATGACCTAGATTTCCACGCAGGGAGAAAGAGAGAGAAATGAATAATAATAATGAAATTTGGCCCAAAAGTTAGTGGGCTGGAGGTAGCGTTTATGAGCTGTGGTGATACAGAGAACAGCCGCGGAACAAACAAAAGCGTCGTCAGTTGATAGACGCAGTGGACTCAAAAGGGTCACCAAAGTTCTACCAACGTCGCAGAAGAAAATAACGGTATAGAAAAAAAAAAAAAAAAAAAAAATAGTGATGAGATTATTAGGTTAACACCAAAAATCTGTGACAAAACTTTAAATATGATGTGAGTGAGTTGACAGCAGCTGATCAAGTTGTGTGAAGTCGGTCAATATCTATCTGATAGAGATGGAAGCCAAAAATGACGGCAGATGGGGACAGAAATAAGAGGACGGCAGCGAAAGCGACGACTATATAGCACGTAATGTGAATGAGAGGATAGTAGACAAAGCGTCTGTCTCTGATGTGATCTTCGAACTATATGTTCTGTGAACAAAAAATCAATACGTTAGAGAGGCAAGTAAGTAAGAAGTTAGATGGAAAAGAAGAAGGAAGAGAGAAGAAAAAGCGGTAGATGGAAGAAGAAGCTGGGGGATAAAGAGGTGGAAGCGCGCTTGTTATGTTAGACTGACAATTGACGACTTGCCTCAGGACAGGACAGGAAGCGAAGCGAGGAAACAAGCAAAAGGTAATAGAGAGTGGGAAAATAGAGTACGGTATGGGCGTAAAGGGAGGAAGCCTAGGATCGAGGGGACTCACAGGTATTCGAGTATTTGGATGGGTTGGGTACTGTCTTCTACAGCTTAGCAGCTTTAGCAGGGCAGATTGCCAAGTGACTCTGGAAGCCCGGGAGCATGAGGAGACAGATGCAATATGCAACTAGATGGCGGACAAACGAAACGGAGTCTGGGCCGAAACAGAGGTGGGCAGTAGTTCTGGTGATTGGTAACAGCTAAGCCAAGTAAGTACAGCAGATCTGCCGTTTGGGTTTGGTATTGTATTCTAGACGGGCTACTATCAAGCTAGCAGCGCCAAGTACAGTGGGAGGAGATGAAAATGAGAAAACAACAAGCGGGCTTGTTGAAGTCAGCGCTCTGGGATACCAGCCTGAATGCTACCAAGGGGTGGGGTGTCGATCAAAGAGGAGCGAGTGGCTAGGCGTGTAGATAAGAACCAAATAAGACAGGATACAAAGGTCTCTCGAGGAAAGATAGCGAAAATACTATGTAAAAGGTGTCAACCAATCGTGCAGGGTATTATCGCAAAAATCGAGTCGAGTTTAAGTCAAGCCTAGTCAGAGTCAGGCCAAGAGCAAGTTCAAGTCAGAGATGCAACAATCCCAAAAAAAAAAAAAAAAACTGGATGCAATGCTGTAGGCAAACGGGCTATGAAGCCAGGTCACGGTGACTATTTACTACCGCTGCTACTCTATAGTCTGCATAGAGGCTATCAGTTCCATTGACAGCACAATCAGAAATAGCAGCAATGACGATAGACTCTACGTATAGACACTGAGTGAGCTTCACAGAAAGACGACGCTAAAACCAGGCGGAACGGGATTTTGGATGCTCGTCGGGCGGTGTTGCGGATTGGATGCGGACAGCGGCTACTGACATCAAGGCCCAGAGAAATTGGAGGCAGGGATAATGCAGTCGCAGTGGTAGCAAAAAGAGGTTTTGAGCTGGGTTCATGACATAACATATGACCAATAGATGTGAACAGAAGAAGGCCAGTTGTTGATGATGATATAGACCGTGGGACACGCTATAGGACAACATCTTGGGATACAGGCATTGATATATATGGAGACGAGGTTTTTCGGCCTACGGCACGATATGATATCTCCACAACGCCAAAAACCGCGTGGCATGCACATAAGCGGGTTTATTCATAGATCGGGGTTCTGCGATATAACCTCCAAGTTGCTTATTTATTTGCCTATGAAGCCCTATCCAGTTCACGCACAATTCAATATAAAACAGCACAGCGTAAGTAGCATGAAAACGCAGATGGAGAACGCCAAGCAGTCAGATTAGTGCGGACTTGTGAGTTTCGGATTGTCTTTTTTCCCCTTCTCATTTTTTTGTGGCCGCGCTTGAAGCGAGATCCCGACATGGTCTGTCCAGCTCGGGATCCTTGATTGGGGCCAGCTTTGACGCGCGATTGGGCGACTGTCTGGGTCAGATCAAGTGGGTGCGGCAAACCGACCAGCACCCAAGAGGGTTAGTCATTTTCTAAGAAATAATGATAATAATAATAATAATGATACTAATAACAATAAAGAAAAAGAGGAAAGAGCTAAGAAAAAAAATGGAAAGAGGAGGCAAAGTTGTATCAGTATCAATCCGGCTTCAGCGGATTTAAAGCTAAACAAACTAAAGGGCCATCACAAAATTATAGGCGCGGTTCATAAGATAGCAGAACCCTCGCCTTCCTCTCTAGGACTCTCGCAAGAAACGAACACATTTGAAGACAAAATACTCACTAAGTAGCCGACGAGAAGTCCATACACAACTTAATGATATTAATGATTTGAAAAAGAAAAAGGCTACACACACCCTCTCGTCAAGAACCCAGCTTACGACAGGCATAGGTAGTAGTATTTCCTCAGCCAAGCGACTCTCCGTTTCGCAGTTAACCAGTCGGTCAGCTACTATGTAGCTTGGCCAGCTCAAACCTGTCCTGGGCTGTCCAATCAAGCTTGCCGACTGACCGAGTTTCCCAGCTTACTTACCTTTGTTTCCTAGCTGTTATGCATAATACACACGCTCATCTTCGTTGCTTGGTACTTTTAGTCTTCGCCGTCTTGTGACAGCAGGCAAGCAAGAGCCCTTGACATAAATGAGCCTGTGCTAGTTTGCATCATATCCGAGGCGTAACGCTGACTATTTTCTTGGATCAGACCTGAGATGCGAATACAGAACGAATGACAAGAAGGGCAGTGAGGCTACTACTGCACAAGGAAACGGCTGATTACTGATTACTGATTACTCGAAAGGTAAGAATAGATAGTTGGCCTTTTTTTTAAAAAAAAAAAAAGGATTTTAAAAAATAAAAAATAAAGGTTTTGTGCATTTGTGAATTCGTCATTTGCATGTTCCATCTTCTATCTGTTGCAGTACAGCGCTAGCCGACCATGGCTGGGCGTGTACGTAGCAACACAATCTCTCTGCCGGGGACAGAATGCAGGCCAGGTCTCCGAACGAGAAAGACGAAGCGCTATAGAGATACTAATAGCGCTGCGAGCGCATTTGATCTAAATGCCGTTCACCGATGCGGTTTTAATTTTGTAAAAAAAAAAAAAGATTGAAAAAAGATTGAAAAAAAGAGAGAATAAAAAACCAGGCCAGTCAGGCCATACTTAAAGCTTCCGCATGTTGCTACTACCCTGTACATATCTCTACATATGCACAGGTTAACACGACAAGAATGACCCTCCGCCAGCGAATCATAGCCCGCAGTGTATCCCAACCGGCGCCTTCCACAGCTCTGGTGATGGGATACAGTGCTGCAATATACTTTGTACATACATACTTGCATGCATATGCTACTAGTATGTCCCTTTGAGCCACGCACCAGAAACACAAGGTGGGAACCATCTGCATTGACTAGTTAGTTAAGTTCCGTGAGCTGACTGACTGAGCTGACGACCCAGCCGAAAGTCAAATCAAGCCATTCAGGTGTGTGATCAACGCGAGACCCAACTTCTAGCTAGGCTAAGCAGTGATCTGATCGCCACGGACAGAGCATCGGAAGTGTTCAATGCGAATCTTTGTTCTGTGATATACTTACTACATAGTAGCATAGAGCTTCGGTTGTTGATTGAGGCAAAGCCTCTATATTTAATTGATTATATTGCATGGCCAAACGCTGCTTATTTGCCGGCGGAGGCGCAAAATAGCCGACGAATAAAATTAAAAAGCAAAACTGTCTGTGCATCTAAATAGTGGGGAAAGTAGCAACATTATTACTAATTGCCAATTTTCTTTCCTTTTTTTTTTGTGTGTGTGTGTTCAGGTACCCGGTGCTTGTAGCGCGCCGTAGCATCCCAAAAGCGCCTACTAAGCATTGTTTACAGAGGGTGCTTCAGCTGTCCAAGTCTCTAGACTTACTGAACTTTAGCCAGCCAGTCAAAACTTCCGCGCGTCCCGCAGCCGCGGCAAGCCAAAGGCATCCAAATAGTCGGTGCACCATACCCTGTACCTTGCTAACATTGTTATTCTGGACTCTTCCAACAAAGGAACCCCTTCTATAGCCGACAGCTTAAAGTTCATAGTGGCAACCTGTAAGAGCCCAGTGCTAACTACGACAATGATCACGAGACCGGCATAATCTTGGATGCTGACTAACCCGTCGATACTGCGAGTAGCCCAGAGCTCGGCCTTGTTCTCAGGCCTACCTCTCCCTTTCTACCTTTTCTAGTGTGATTTCTTCCTGTCAATAATTCAAACGAGCCCATGGACAGACCTTTATAGAGACAGCTCAGTTAAGTGCCGGCCCAACACAGTACATAATCTATTATTAATGCTTGCTGGATGTGGACAACAACCCTGAAGATGGGTCCTACGACAGCATTCGACGCCTAAAAAATTACAGTGGCAGCAAGGCGCTTGATTAGCTCTTCTTAC
This sequence comes from Endoconidiophora laricicola, assembly GCA_001640655.1. Taxonomy (NCBI): domain Eukaryota; kingdom Fungi; phylum Ascomycota; class Sordariomycetes; order Microascales; family Ceratocystidaceae; genus Endoconidiophora; species Endoconidiophora laricicola. The sequence continues at coordinate 1,500 of LXGT01000215.1, read as the reverse complement.
AAATGTCATAGCTTTCTTTTTTGTTAATAACGTGGTTCTGTCCTTTGTTACCCTTTCCGTTTAGTCCGAACTTTTATTCTGGAAGTTACAGAAGACTACAGAAGACTGCAACGGAGGAAGCAAGTTAGTCTCCTTGGTTAGCCTAATTGTCATATACTCGATGCTTTCATTTTGCATGATTTAGGCAGAATCGGCTCTTGCTTGACAGCCTGGCTTTGCCTCAAGGGCCTCAATTATTCGTTCTCTATATATCTATAGTTGACTCACAGCAGAAAGCACTCTTGGATCTAATAGTAACAAGCAATAATACTATTGTCGATGTTTATAACAAGATAGAGCACATTGTGCTACTTCCTTGCAGAACCTTGTATAGGACTCCGTGCCATCTCATCGTTTGATGCATATTATAGTCCTCACCAACCTACCTTCCCAACTGCCCAAACTGCCTGTAACAATCCAAGAAAGACCAGATATGCTGTCAGCAGATATTGTACCATACAAGATGGCTAGCTCTGTCGCTTCTCGTACTACGAATGGGCTCATCAGGTCCACCTCATCTCCCAGAGCTTTATATTATAAACGGGAACTTTGGCTTATCACTACCTGGTGGTAGGTATTCTCTTCATGTGCCAGTCATGCTCATTGGGCACTGTGTGTGATTCTTCATGTCTCTGCTGTCATATTCTCCATATCCCACATTCATTCCTTCTGCATCACCTTTCATCTTACTAGTTAGACGAGAGTGGACACTTGGAAGCAAGAAACGATAAGCGGATCAAGTCTCACCGTCTATTGACATACAAGTGCATTCACATCTATATTTATACTAGTTGTCTTAACCAGTAGTATCCTCTGGAATAAGTAAGTAAAGGACTTGCTCTGTCGGGCTTTTGGGACCAAGACACCTTAGCTAAGACAGCAAGCCAAGAAGTTCCGACGGATAGCAAAACAACAAGAAAAATAGTGACTAGACAGCGAGCCACAATCCTCGTCCAGCTGCCGTTTCTGGGTCGAGCGTCTGGAACCGCTCAATCCTATATATATATATATATATATATGTAGTAGTAAACTTAAGCAAATAGTAATCAATTTTACCAACACTGCTACTGAGAGCCCAAAGCCAAAGTAGGGCAACTCTTCATCCTACTAAGCATGGCCATGCTTACCAGGTGACTATTTCCTCCTATTAGTACAGGATTTTCTATAGCGTTAGCGTTTTGCAAGGCAGGATAGAAACATAATAGTCAGTAGATTCAAACTTATCATAATTTTATTTGATCGAGTAATAGTAAGTATAAAAAATTATGGGGGTTTAATGAAGCAATAGAATAGGCTCATACCATCCGGGAGCTACGGAACGAGACCTATATAACTACAACAGCCACTTGGTAACAAGACGGCGCCTTTTCTTAGAGAGAGAGACCCCTTGTCTATTTCTCGCTTCTCTCGGCTTGACACTGACTCCCAAGTTAGCCGCAGGAAAGAGGAAAGGAAACCCCC
>LXGT01000214.1:0-52035 GCA_001640655.1 Endoconidiophora laricicola | reverse complement strand
TCGCCTAGCCATCTTCATAGTCCTAGAAACTGAATAAGATCAATGATTATATATATAAAGAGACTCTTTTGTGAAACATACATTTAGTGAGTGCCTCGATACTATCATTACATGAAGATGAATTAAATGCTTATATGTGTACTTTTTTTTTTTTTAAAAAAATTGTTAAAGAGAAGACAGCATATTACCTCTTAGAGTTGAAATCAACCAGAATAAGACAACTTGATACTAGAAAGAGAATAAATGATCGTAACACTCTAATGATGACTAATAATAATAGTGCTGCATGATACTGATTCAAGAGACTGTCATCATACAAGGGGCACAGAAAGGATAATTTGTTTAGACAATTTTTGACATCAACTATTCATTATATATGCAAAAAGGACTAAGGGGATGTATGTGGTGTTCAAAAAAAGGGGGACGTATCATGTGAGATTATGTACAAGTTACTAACACGTCTAACCATTGGTAGTCGAGTCGTGCTACAGTATTACCATAGTATAGTAGAGAGGCAGGAAAAGGAAAACTAAGATTCAATAAGTCACAGTCTACCACGAGCTGGGTCCAATAAATGAGCCATCGTCAGGTAGAATCTTGGTGACAGCGCCACCAGTGGCATCCAGGTTGTTCATGAACACAGTGTTACCCCACCAGTCGGGGAAGTTGGCGTTACCAAGACCCAGACCTAGAGCGACAACAACAATGCACATGGCGGTACCGATATCCAGGGCGCCAGAAAGAACATAGTTGTAACGAGACCACCAGCCGTTCCAGCGGCCGCGGATGTAGGCGTTGAAAATGAGACCGACAATACACCATTGGGCCAGGTACCAGGTGGTGGCAGGAGGGATCATACCAGCGGCACCGAAGATAGCAGGCCAGAAAACGAAACGGATGAAGCTCTTAGGGTAGCGGCAAGCAATGATGTATTGCAGCGTAGGCAGAGCAGCACCAACCAACCACATATAGTTGACCCAGGAGTACATGGCACCAGCACCGAACATGCGCTTTGGACCGATAACACCCCATATAACGGAGGCATTGTAGAAAGTGCGGGCACCGGGGCAGGTCAAACCCTGCTTCTGAGTGACAGTGCAAATACCGTCGATGTTTTCACGAAGGAAGTTGTACGTAGCAATCTGGACGAAAGACAGCCAGACGACAGCAAACGCCTGGCAAGCGAACATCGTACGAGGTGGAATTTTCATATAATGACCTATCTTCATATCGGCAATGTAGGCAAGACCATTGTAGCAAGTCATGTAACCCCAAGACTTGAACAGCATCATGGCGATGGGGCGACCAGGAAGCATGTAACCGATGATCATTTCTGTAATGACATTCAGACCGGTTTGCTGGTTGGTGACAGCCTGGATGATACCGACGGGTAGAATGAAAAAGATAGCAATAAAAATGGCGATGATGTACGCCCACCAAGGAAGGTGAGTCTCCCAGACCTGCGAGGCAATCATACCGAAAGCGAAAGAGATACCAAAGGTAGACAGGAACCACCACTCAGGAGCTTCTTTGTACTTGCTCATCAGCTTGAAGTGGATATCCGGAGGCTCATACTTGAGGTCGCGGGTGCGAGCCACGATGTCCTGGCCGTAGAATAAAGCAACGTGAACCAGGGTGGCGACGAGACCGGCGAAACCCATGCTGTAAGACAGCGAGAAAGCAGGGCCAAGAATCAGAGGCGAGTACTCATCGTAAGCAGTCTGGTTGAACTGGAAGTCGGCAGTCAAGATACGGGTGGTGTTGTAAGTGTTTGCGAAGTGGTCAAAGTTGGTGTTGGCAGAGATGGGCAGGTACTTCATGTACTCAGGGCCGGCATAGGACATGCCTATGCAGCCAATCATCATCAGAATGATACCAAAGGCGACGTTGTAGATAGCGAAAGCAGGGCTTTGGAGGGGAGACATTAGGAAACCAGTGATAGTAGACCAATCGAACGAGATTGGGATAAGACCCAAACCGGTCTGGCCACCCAGAAGCTGGTTAACCAGAACGTTGTTTGGGGCGATCCAAGTAGCGAAGGTAAAGACCTGTAGGAACTGGGCAAAGACCTGGGGGATCCATTCGTAGACGAAGGTACAGCCAGCAACCATCATGAAAAAGGTGTAACGGCCGACACTCCAGCCGTTGGTGAGAGATGGGTCAGAGGGAGCGTGGTCATGTAGAGAGTACATGACAGTAGTGAAGATAAGGTTAGCGGGCCAGATCATAGACGAGGGCCAGACTAGGAAGCGACGCAGGACACCAGCCAGACCGAAACCCATGGCTTGGGTAGAGACAATCAGCAGGATTTGGAAACCCCAGCCGAAAAATTGGTCGTAGAACAGCTCCTGGGCCATCAAGATATCAATAGCATAGGAAGCGGTAGCACCTGCGGCAGTCATGATAGTGATGACGGTATGCTCCTTGACAGTAAACTCGCCAGGGTTTAGGGGAATGACCTCGCCGAACAAGTGGAAGTCGTAGTTGGGCATCCATTTACCCCAGGCAACGCCCATACTAAGAGAGAGATGTCAGTTGCAATGGTCGGGGAACGGCATAGGCACGAGCGGGAGCTTGAACTTACGGGTAGCAAATCAATTGGACCACGGTAGCAGAGATAGCAATGGGCGAACGACGTAAACCTAATAGAATGTTACAGGCGGCGACGATTGTGCACAGAATGCCACCAATGAGCCAGGCACGGATGGTACTGCAAGCGACTTCGGGATCATCTGTATTGGGGACCTAGAAGTGATTCGCATTAGTCACTGATTGGTTGATTAAAAAAAATTTTTGATATATGCGAAAATAGACAAGCAAGAAGCACATGTGCGGACTTTTTTTTTCCTCGCAGTTGACAACATCAAGACTGTCATTCTAGGATGTGATACGCAAGGGTATTTTCAAAGAAGGCAGAGACAAGCCCATGAAGAACTTGTATATTGTGGAGGCAGTTGTAGAAGGGAAAAGTGTGTAAATTATGTGACGAGGGCGTCGGATAGTCGTCGTATACTCATAGGCGCATAGATCTGTGCATAAACACATGCTATTTTGCCAATGCTAGTAATGGGTTGGTAGAGCGAGTAAAAATAAAAAAATAAAAAGGGTTTGTATAATGGATAGTGGATAACTTACAGCAGCGCGAACTTCAGCGTACGGAGAGTTCTCTCCGTACATGCTCTGCTCAACGGCGGTCTCCTTCTCGACATCGCCGCTCTGGAGCGTTTGGTCAATGCCCTCCAGGGCATCGGTATCTAGGTAAGGATCCCATCTAGAGATCTTGCGCCGGCGGTTTAAACGCTCGGGAGCCTCGATGCTTGACGAACTGGCGGCCTCGGCAGTCTCGTCGGCCTTCTTTCCACGCCAGGAGAAACCCATGGTTGGTGAAGAGGTGGTGGTGAATCCTCGTGGTCGTGGTGGCGGGCGGGGGTTTATTGTCGATCACAAGAAGCTACCTTGAAGGAGAAGCGGGCTTTCTTGGTGAGGATGGAAGGGAAAGTGAGAGAAGTCGTGGAAGCTGTGAAGAGACAAGGCCAGGTCTTATACTTGGGCAACGTCAATCAAGCCTAGTTTGAGATCCATCTAGTGGTTCCTTCACAGTCAGTGCTCTATGTTAGTAGTATGTACAGTACATCACATATAAGCAAGGTGCCATACCATGCCCATTTCGGAGTTGACCAGACCAGCTTGCAACGCGTACGCCCATGCGACCCACGCCTGGCCACTAACGCTAAACTAGCCAAACCAAGTCTCGAAATCGTCAATTCAGGGACGACAACCGGTGCAGTTTGTGTTCCGTCATCGCTCTCTTTTGCAAGGTGAGATCTAGTTGTCTCTTTCTGTCGCTGCTATCATGTACGGCCCTTGCGTCCCCTGCCTTGATATCGCTATCTACAGCAGCTGCTACTACTTGCCGCTCCGGTATCAAGGCTTACTTTACGTAGTGACTCTAGCTGCGATCCATCATTGTTCTAGACGACAGCTAATAGGCTGAAGTCTTGATATGGGCTACATACATAGCTGACACATGGCACTGGGAATTTCTGTACTTCTCAAGGTTCACCCCCTGTTGTGATCTTGCTGTACTTGGCCATCATGTCCGTCCTGGCTGGCGGTCACCCCTGGCTTTTCTCGACAGCGTCGCAAGATGGAAATACCTTGTCACAATTCGAGGATGATTCGACTGTTGTAGCGCAGGTCGGCAAACTCGCCTCAGAAAACCAATGAAGAGGGAGAAGAAAAGAAATGGCCAAGGCATTTCATGATTCTTCTAGGTCAGTTCTCTTGTTAAGTGACAGCAGCAGTTTTTGTCCCCCAATCGCAGTTGATATGCAAAGGTTCCTTCTTTTCTCTTAATTTTCTCTTTGGCTGTGTAGGGGAGGGGGGAGGGGTGGCAATGCTAGTTTGAGCTGTCGAACCATCCCCTCCACTGCAACACTACACGCCTCGATCACCCTGGTCCTTGTGTAGTGGTCGGGTCCCCTCCGCATCGTGATTCCCCAGAAGGGCAGGAGGCCAAGGCCTGGTATCTTGTCAACCTGGAAGCTTATATGCCTATCTATCTACTATCTACATGTACTGTCTTGGTGGGTGGTGGCCCTTTTGGCGAGGTTGTGCTAATCCTCGTGGGTTGCATATATGATTTCTACGTGCCCAAATCAGCGATATGCAGCATGCAATAGACTATCTAGGTCACGATATGTGGCTAGCCATACACGGCACTGTCAAACCATGCTAAGGGAAGTGTGCTTGGAGTCGGCAAGTGCCATCACTGACTGTTGATGACCATTATCAGCTAGCATGATGTCAAATACACGCATGTAGGACTCTAGACGTCTTAGGGATGAAGACTGATAAGTCGATACAGACTCTGAGATTGGACTATAACCACTACCAACTAGTATGAACAAATAATGAGATTGCCTAGACCTTGTGACACCTTTATGTTGGTGGGGATACAAGTGTAGCCCCGACACTGTTATCTATGGATACAACTACAATATTCATGGTAGAAACCTAGTTCTGCGTATTCGGAACGTAAAACAGTTTTCATGATGTAAAGAGATATATATAGTCTCCAAATGAAGAGCTGACTCTGGACGGTATGTAGAGTATGGAACGACGGAAGTTGAGCAGCACCGAGATTAATGCTCAGTCGTTACGAGGTAACAAAAATTCCTAGCGTGTTGATGAACTATAAAAACCTGTGATAATTAATAAACCCTAACGCTCTACTACTAACGCCATAGGACCTGATAGCTAGATTGCTGAAGAGCGGATATATGATTGGAGAAGCTTTCCTTTTCTACAGAAACATATGGTTATGCCTTCACCCCACTACCGAAGCCAAATGAGATAGTTGTATGCGGAATATGGCTTGGTAGTGGGGCACCTGACTAAAACAGCCTCTAACCAACATTATCGTGAAAGAATAGACTATTTACAGCCAACGTGAAAAGGGGAGCTGGGAATCATGTGGCACCTTTCTCAGATAAAGTGGTAGAACCGCCTACACTATATCTAACTATTTAGCCTGCGGCTGTAAGTGTGAAGTTTTTTTTTCTTAATTATTAATCTTATCAAGTTTCTTGAACAATGAAGATACAAGTGTGAAGTTGAATCAGCTTGTTTCCAAATTCAGCAGCTCCCTTGCTCTTACTACCTGTCGTCGTCTATTCGCAACTACCAGAACTGACTAAAGTAATAAAAGGGGTAGCAGAGCAATTAGACTAAAATGCTGAAGCTTCTTTATGCTGGTAGTCAAATAACTACAGGAACAAAGTAAGATACATTGGTTGATGCAAAAAAGCGACGAATGCGGGGAGGACAGTCCGTTTTCTCGTAACTATTGTTTCTCTTTTCTTTTTTTTTTTTTTTTTTCTCCGTAAATTAGTAGTTTAGTATCGTCAGAAACATACTGTAGCCAGGCCCTGTAAATCTAAAAGTGTATCGGGCCACGCGAATATCTGTGCTCCAGAGGCAAAAGCTTTTAAGCTGCCTCTTTGGCAAAATCTAGCAACAATCTTTGCCGCCCACTAGCCGGATTCTGGCCCGTCCTAGCCCTGGAAGAATAAGGAAGGAAAGAAACTTGGACTCGGTGGACACAGGCCGAGACGGACGAATCAAAACGCTAACTATTCTGTTGTCCCTGGTCTCCTTCGCATCTAAATTTTTGTAGGTCCACTGTGGTGCTCGTTTGTGTCCTTATCGGCGAAGGTTACATTTATTCTATACAAACTAATCACTATTAGTTCTTGAAAAGAGCGTCCAGTAGTAATAGTAGTAGTAGTAGTAGCACTGGCGATCCTAGGTTCTTACTAACGACGAGAAAAAAAGAGCCGCAGGTTTGCCACATTTGTGAGATAAGACATATTACTAAGAGCACATTTATACACACATGTAGACAGACTAGTACTATTAGTAAACTGTCTGTTGAAGAAAACTGATAAGAATTTGACTGTCGCTTGCTACTATAACGACGCCCTCCCCCTGCAATTAGTGATTTTCATGCATTACATCTTAGAAGCTGCCGTGTCAAAAACAACTAGATAGATCTTCTGAATGTGCCGAGTCCTTCTCTGGTAACTGAGGAAAGAGAGGCGGTAGCCAATAGAATGGTGTCTTCTATCCTATGGAGGGGGCGTGCGCGCTGTACTAGACTAAGCCGAACGAAACAATTTAGACGGTTTCTGGCGCTCCTACTAAGTGGCAGGATTTCTGTAGCGGATAGAGGGACTTCTGCATCAAGCGAACGAGGGCTTCTTTTTGAATGGACCTTTTGTTTGTGTCGCATGGCTTGCCGGTCTCAAGGCAGCCTACATAAAAAAAAGGAAAGAAAGCCTTGCAACGCTTCTGACACTACGTAATAGTGGTCTCGCCCAAGATATGGCGACAATCACAACAGCCTAATTTCTCATAGAATCAAGACCGGCTGTCTTATCTATCCCCGATTGTTGTCTCTCTGGTGGTGGGCAAAAAATGTAAACGTTGGTTCAATACTACAATATAGGGTGAAACAGTTTACATCGCCGCCATCACTATCACCATTGTGTGAATAGTTCCGGTGGGCTCCTCCGTGTGGATATCACCAACCAATATTGTGGCGGGGAGGAGATCGGAGCGGAATCAGAAACCCAAGAGTATCGTACTGGCGTCCCGCACCGTTAGACCATCTCTCACTTCCGCTCACGCTGCCTCTACACTAAATAGCTACTCTCTTTCTATGTATTCTCGATTTAGTGCTGGCAGCGACGATCTCCATGGCAAGATCTGATCGACAATACCAATATTATTAAAAGTATAGTTAAGGCAAGGAAAAACGAACTGTCAAGCTATAAAGTTGCTGGTGTTCTTGCAAAAAAAAAGCAAATGATCAGTATGATTTAGCATTGACCTCTGTTCGGTTCAAAGATAAAAGAACATCAATCCATGGCACCTTACTTATAAGGCAGGCTATGTGTGACTTATCTACACTTATCATGCCTTCCCATAATGACGATTACAGTCAGCTCATCTACTACGCTGGTCTTTTCTCTGATCTTGTCTCCATATTGCTGACGTTATTACAAGGGATGCTAGTAGCCATGGTGCCTAAATTTACACAGGTAGTAAATCGAATAGAGCAGCTTAAAACACGGACATTATGTAATCTTTCTTGGGGTAAAATAGTACACAGAACTGACTTACATATCTGTTTGCTCATTTGCTACATGAGATAACAGACCACGATACGAATGATTCATTGCTCCTATCATCAACTCGGAACAAACGCTTGGAAAAAGTCCTACTGATCAGATGAATCGGGGTTTTATTCCTGTATCTAGTAGGCTGGTACTAAAAAGTACTTCCGAGGCGGCCAAACAAGATAGAACAACTTAAGAAGCAAAAACTAAGACATGTTGTTCCCTATTCTGTCTCTGATGCTTGTTGCTCTTTAGGATGAGCCCGAAGCCAGCTTGGCTGCTACATCTTGACTATTTGAATACCGAAAATTGAAGGGAATAACCCCCCCCCACCGTCGAGGTCGAGATCTGAGAACCGGCGGACGAAGAACAAATAGATAGACACCAAGAATTCTATGCTGAACAATAAGAAACCAAGCCACAAGGCCAAAGACGACATGGCCTTGGACTTGAAAGGCTATAGTATTTCTACCCTCTAAAAAGAATCGACCATACATACTGCCATTGCCGTACAATGATTTCCGTTTGATTTTCGTACTCGGTTGGCAAAGGCCCTTGATAAGCCGAGATATCACGCAATCGCCGTTGGTGGGTCACTTCTCTTGACAACGCCACTGCTATCTGCTATCAAGGTAGCCGTATGTAACGCATCGCAAGCTGTATAGCCTATGTTACTTAGAACAATAGAGCGAAACATATTTTCTTGATTCTACCACTTGAAATGCCAAGATAGCTAGCTAGCTTGAAGTCGCTCCAAATCTTGTAAAGTTCACGTCAAATAGGCGTTCTTAATAATAGCTCTAGTTAGTTGTACGGGTTATATGGACTACACATATCAGCATAGTATCATGGCAGATACTGTATGTTCTATCATTGAAGTCGAAGAGGGAGATAGTCGCAATGGTTCCCCTAGGTAAGCAAACACTTCTCTTCATCCTCTTCTTTTTCACACTCTCTCTGTCTTTCTCTCTCATTACTTTACTTCGGCCATTCGTGGTAGTAGCGCAAATAGCAGGGATATATACAGACTAGATAGAATTAAGGTGTGTATACAACAATCTACGTGCTGCCAATATGGAACAGAAACAACAAGGAGCGATCCATAATCCTTGTCACTAATTGAACAGCCGGCGAATGAAAATGAAGCACAATCGGTCTTTCTCAGGTTCTGGCAACCTTCGAATTGTGGCGATGTACATACTCTGTATTCTGCCAACCTGGTTGCTGTGTGTATCTAACGTCTACCTACATTGCTGGTTGCTTACATCGATAGGTACTATTTAAGCAGTAAGTAATGGATTTATGACCTGTTTTAAGACTAACATAGCGGTCATAATGGCCACTCTTCGTATCTTTTTAAACACTAACCAGAAGAAAGTTAAGCATTTAAAGGCACTAAAAAATACAAATGTCTCTCTCTCCTTCTTGTTCCCCCAAATGTAGAGTACCGTCGCGTGCTATATAGAGAGCAATGTATATTAGAAGTCTAGAAATTTAGTCTAGCGTCAATCGCAGACATAAGTGATGTTATAGCTTGGGTTTATCTTCTACTCCAGGCACAGCAAAGAAGAAAGACCGGAAAAGAATAGCAACCATACTGGACACCCGGATATGCAACCAGCCATCTAGTCAGCAGCTTAAACTAGTAATCCGTCTATTGTGTCCAGTCGCGTCAAAATATATGCACACACCAGCGGATCCTTAGAAGCACTCTTATAGTACGGGCTAAGCTATGTAGTAGTTGTTCCCACTCGAGAGAAGAACTAAGATTACTTACTACATGTCTGATATTTCTACAATGTTATCGGTTTACGTCTCTAATAGATATTTATAATCAACTAACTAGTAGTACATGTGCATGTACATGACAGAAACGAAGAAGGAAATTAAAGCTATAAACGAGAGTTGTCTCTTTGGCATCAACAAGCGCCGTGGAGCTTTTATGTGCAATGTGACTTAACTTGTGCTGCTATTGCGCCCGCTAGCATCCTTTTCAGCTGCCATCTTGGCCATTTTTCTTTTTCTTTTGCCCGTCCTGGATAGCCTATTCTTCGGTACCTCCAAATACAAGCTTTCTTGTCATTTTCTCCCGTCGGAAGCCAAATTAGACCAAACGAACACCGACTTTGGATCTTGGCGACAGCTTGGCGATAGGAAAGAAAGAAAACAATAGCTCCATTGGTACTCAGCCCATTTAGCTTGATGTTGTTTAGGTCTTAGCGCGGGTAAATACCGGACTGTTAGAGAGCAAATACCGTCTGGGAGTTTGCCGTTTGGGGCACTTTGTGAACATTAATTTGTATCGTCAATGGCCTGATGCAATATCTATTGTCGAATGCAAAGTACATACACACATGTATATATATATATCTTGCTTCTACGGACTTGCTCTTCCTTCATCACTAGATTCTATTTCGTCATATATATGACCCTATCCCAACAATGCCGTCGTATCAGCAGGAATCGTTCGAGTTGGCTTCGACCTATACATGACATTGTTAGCCTGTTATCTAGCTATTGGAACTTTTGAGTAGAATGTGTTCTAGTGGGCGCGGAATAAGATCGTGTCGCTTCCTTCAGAAATTTTAGTCGACAAGGTAGTCGATTCCGATGGTGTGCTTCACCATAACTATCACTGGCATTTTCCACTGTAGACCTTGGAAATCCGCCAATCCACTAAGACTGCAGGCAGTCAGAAGTTTATTTTGTTTTGGCGGAGACTAGTCAAAAGTACCCTGTTCCTCTGATGTCCTCTAAGTTACTGACTGATCTTTATCTATTCCTTTCGGAGAAACGAAGAAAGCAAACAATAGCTTAGATTGTATTGCCTGATTAGGCATTTAGGTCAAACATCACGATCCAACTAGTGTGTCGCTGACGCTCCATGTCCGCCCCCAGAATAACCTCTTCTTGTTCGTTTATCGGGTCTCTCCTAGATAAAGCATGGACCTTTTCAAAAGGGCGCGGAATTGACAACATGACTTTTCTAGCAGCATCGATATGGCTGCTACTAGTATTATGTATCATCAGGCCAACGGTTAATCACTATTATCTTGAGCCTCTCATGACTTGTTGATACATTGATTATCTATTCCTGATGTTCCCTTTGTGGCGCAAGCCGAACAACTGAAATCACAACTAACAGTCGTTTACCTTGTACTATTACTAGTACATGTCTCGTCTCCCAATTCCCCTATCTCGGCATGTTTCCATTTCGCTATCTCCTCTTTGTATTTAAGCTAACCAACTAGTTATTACACTATAAGTGTATCTTCATAGTTCTAGAAACTTAGTAAGATTTATGGTTATTAAGAAAAAAAAGAAAGTATTGCACTACCATGTTGCAATGTCAATAGTATAAATATACTATCTTAAGTCGTCTCAAGCAAGAATCGTATAGATAGCAACCACCAGAAGGCCATCAGCTGCCCCTTCCGTTAACTACATAGCATGTTTAAATAACGATCATGATAAACGCTGCTATAATGCACAACTTACATATAGCACAGATCACAGTCAGAATACTACTCCTGACTGGCTCATAGCTCAACCACCCAAGACTCCCCCTCCCCCCCCCCCCCCCCAAAAAAAAAAAAAAGAAAAAAAAAAAGCTAGGGCTTATCTAAGTCTCCTTCAATGTTTTTTATTATGACATCTGTTAAGCAACTGCTCTATAGAGTTAACCGAGCCAGCACTTAGTAGCCTACGTGTTTTCGCAGTATTCAATGGCTGAGGCACACTTCCCTACACCCACCATCATTTACGTCTGAGCTTGTCATATTACTTAGTTATTCACCAAGTCAATGGCTAGTAGTGAAACGTATGATATGTAAACCAAGTTTCCGTATCTCGCTTTTACAAAGAATATCACCCCTTGCCTATTTAACTTTCATTCACAACATCCCCTCCCCCTGTTTGACGGTGTTTGTCTATTGAGACCTCCCGCTTCTGACAGTTCTTGGTTCGATCAAGTTGTAGGTGTGATTTGTTGGTGTTACATTTTTTGGCCTTTTCTGTTTCATCGTTGTACACTGCCACAGTTCCCTTCTCACTGATTAATATGCTAGAATTTCCTATAACTATCCTTACTAGCTGTTTTAGCCTGGTTATCATCTTCCTCATTGAGACAGTCCAATCATAAACTCACTATTCACAATTCTTTCCCGTGCTCTCAAGATAACTTTGCACGCCTATTTAACCTACCATATAAATGCATCTATATCGATCATGATTTCTCTTCATTGATCTTCTTCACTCCTCTCCATATGGTTCGCAGGACCTGCTAGCTGCTTGTCTTCCAGATTGATGTTCATAGTGGATGGTGCATGATACAAACAGACAGGGGCTTGTATCTTGGCCTGTTTAGGGTTGGCTGCCGATGCGGATTTTATACAGGAACACAACGCCGTCGATGTGAATTTCTTGATGGTGTTGTGCTACGTTTATACAATTCAATATACTATTTAGCTGTCTTATAGTATGTTATAAAGTCCGCGATATAATATACTCACTCTAAGCTGTTCCCTAGAACTTTAGTTTTTCCCATGAGTGTTAGGGTTGGGATAATCAATTTTTTCAACTTGCTGAAGTAAGGAGTAGCAAGGATTATCTTCACTTATGTTATGTTATGTTATATATTATCGCCCATGGATTCCATTACTGGACAAAAGAGCTCGCGACAGAGCTCCGCTATCCCTTCTCTTATTATAGTGAGTGGTTACTATTGATCAACCCTAGTGTCAGGGTTTACCGCCAATCAACACAATGTGGGGCTCAACTTTTTCCCACTGTGATTTTAGTCATAAATAGTCATAAAGTTGATCTTGTAGGCATCAGAGGGCTCTCTTGAAGGGTTGATTTTTGAACTGCGAGCATGCCAACTCTAGATTAAATCTACTTTGCATCATTGTCAAGCACGAGATAAATGATAAGCTTACTTTTTGCCATTGGCCTAGCCCTTTAAGTTATCTCAACTATACTGACGCATATACGTCAGCAAACTCATGAGCTAGATCGTGGCCCTAGCACACGGCGCAACGACCAACTCTTACAAGTTTCTGCCTTTTTTGCCTTTATGCTCTCTCCTTATAGCTAGCTATGGAAATGCCTCATTTCGACACACAGCAGGTCCGTGGCGACGCTTCTACGCCTGCAACTATGACTACTGAAGCTCTGCGTGGCCTGGGGCAGGGCTCGGATCAATTGCTACCTGAGAATACCACCACATATCAGCTTTTCATCATCAGCCGCCAGTTGAGCACCAGACAGCAGCTTCAGCGGCTGGAAGAAGTACGCAAGGAAGGCCTTCGGCTCTGCAGAGAGCTTACAGAAGATTATATTTGGCAAAAAGACGAATTTACTCTGAACGTCCGGCAAGAAAATGGTCAGTTCCCTTTCTCCCAGCATCTGCTTTTGGAGTATAGCTGGCGCTCGCAGTAGCCAATATGGCCTTGCATCAAGGCTTCTTTTGCAAATAAGCTCGAGCCATACCTTATCTCTTTGTCGCTTTGTACCAGTCTATCTCTGTGCAAATAATGAAGCCTAAGAATCACAGACTGACTAAACATGCCCGCAGGCCTTGTCTACCTCGATGGTTCTACAGAATATGGAGATTCCGTCGACGATGAATGGGTCATTGTATATCTGCTACGCCAGCTCTCGCTCACCTTCCCTGATCTTTGGGCTCGTGTCTCTGATAGTGACGGCGAGTTCCTGCTGATTGAAGCTGCCGGTGCCGTGCCATCATGGTTGAGCCCGGAGACAGATTGCTTCCGTGTTTGGTTGCACCGTGGACAGTTGCTTATTCTGGCTCCTAGTACAGGCGATAATAGCTCTATCACTATCACATCTGAGGATAAAGCTAGGCCCCGACATAGCACTAGAGATGCGAACACCCTCTCGCTTGATCAGGCAGTCCGAGAGATCACGGTGTTAGTAAGCAATCCTGCCCTTTCAGCCTCCCAATTATCATCCAATGTTAAAACAATCGCCAATAGCAACAACAACAAAGCTTCTTCTTCCCCCTTTGTGGCCCCTGCGTCAGTAGCAGCAGATACCACTTACGGAATGCTCCATTTGGACGCTGTCCAGCAAGAGGCCTTTTATCGCCTTTGCAACTTCCCAGGGCATATTACGCAGATGTTGCATTACTCTCAAGTGACAATTCCGCGTAAACTGGCTTACATTTTGCATGAGCGGCCCAAGGCTCTGGCGCCCGCAGTTGAAGAGTTTTATCTTCGTGATCCAACTTCCCTCAAACCCATCTTATCAGTGTCGTCACAGTTACCTCTGTCATCGAAACTACACTTTCCACCCCATGACCTTGTCACCACCAGTGTCAAGTTCACTAAAGTTCTCTTTGCCCAGTTACGCTCACAGCGCTTCGAGACGCCGCCGATCTGGGAAGCCTCGCTCGCGCTGGCCAAGAAAAATGCACAATCCCTGCCCAGCGAAAACGATCGTCTGCGAGCCATTGAGCGTGCAGAGATCGGGCTCAAATTGACAACAGGCTTTGAGATACTAGCGCACAAAGCGGCCAAGAGCGATAGGCGATTGCTGCGGGAATTTGCAATCTTACTTGAAGATCTCGAAGAGGACGGCGAAGAGACACTCCCGTCGGCACAGGATATTTCTCTGTGGTCGCATGCAGCGCGAGAAGATGACGATGGGTGGCTAGATATAGATTTCGCGGACTTCGAACGGGAGTTGGAAGGAAAGCAAAAGCCATCGACTGGTACTGCCGAGGCTAGTTCCAAGAAGGTTCCATCTATCTCTGCAATGCCAAAGCGGGAGTCCGGTTTTGGTGATGCTAATGCCCAGGATAGCCTACGTAAGATTGTATCGCGTTTTGAGTCTTTTCTGAACGACGAAGACGCTGACATAGACGGTATCCATTTTAACGAAATGGACCATGACAATGACGATGATGACTTCGAGGATGAAGAAGTTGATGATAAAGCAAACCATGCGGGGCTAACAGATAGTGAAGAAGAAGACAGCAACGGTGATGAACAAGATAACGACGCCATTGATTTTGACGAAGCTGCGTTTGCCAACATGATGAAGGAAGTTCTGGGTATAACTTCTCTACCTGCCTCCCAAAACATAGGGGGCACACTATCATCTGGAGGTTCCGCTATATCTCATGCATCGACAGCACACTCATTAAAAGCAACTTCGTCTCTCGAGCCAAGAACTCGCTCCAGTGAAGATGCAACCGATCTTGAAGAGGCATTGAAGCTCATGCATCAGATGGAAGCTGAATTGAAGGGTCACGGTGCATTGTCACTTGAAGAACCTTCAAAAAAGACGCTCAAGGCATCACCAACAGCAACGGTATCTAGTCGCACTAAAAATCAAAAAGAAAAAGATCCTGGTTCATCTTCGTCAACGGTGGCCCAGGCTATGATATCTCGATCGACGGGAGACAATAGCGAAGAAGAGGAAGAGGAATATACTGAACTGGACATTGACCTTAATCTGGCCAAGAATCTTCTGGAGAGTTTCAAGAGTCAAGGTGGTGTTTCTGGGCCGGCTGGAAATCTCTTGGGGTTGATGGGTTTCCAATTGCCTCGTGATGAGGGCTCAGAGAATGATGTCGATGATAACGACGACTATAAAGGAAGCGGTAAATCTAAAGCTACATGACCAGTGGAGTACAACAAACTGCGTAGTCATGTACCATCTCGCAAGTTTGATGTAGGTAGCTATCTTCACAGATGATTTCCCCAAAATAAAATTATCTTGGGCCATGATACAAAATCATGCTTGATATCAATCTGAAGAAACAACCCTTTATTTTTAAATGAGAAGAAGATGATAAGAACATTAACATTCCTTCCTTCTACATTCCGTCCAACGTCAAACCAATAAAAGGTCACATGCATGCAAGACAAGAAGAAAGATATAACTACGAAGAGGAACCAAAATTGAATAATGAATAGATAACAATATGCAAAATAGTTGTTGTAATGATAGAAGCCGAAGCATAAACATTTCCCGAAACCGAGAGAGAGAGAGAGAGAGAGAGAGAGAGAGCCAGACCAACATGATACGCCATTAATGATTACATTATAAATAAACGAAAAAGAAAAAAAGGGGCGAGGGAAGAAGGTAGAAAGGTAGAGACTAGTCTTTTTCATGAAAGAGATGGTTTATAGATGTGAGATATCAAGAAAACCAAGTTGAGCCGTTGACTTGACTAATAGCAGAAATCATGGGTCATACGGATATCGAATCGGGGATGTCGACGAAGGAAGACGCAGAGTGTGTATACGTTGGAGCTGGGACTTGTGATGAATGTGACTGCGATTTTGACTGTGAGCTGCTTGGCGGCCGCGATGAAGCATATGACGAAGTCCCATTCTCAATCTCGAGCGCCTCCTCGCTTGATATCGACTTTGGTCTCTTAGCAGGCGACATCTCGCCACTGGGCCTCCGAT
This sequence comes from Endoconidiophora laricicola, assembly GCA_001640655.1. Classification (NCBI taxonomy): domain Eukaryota; kingdom Fungi; phylum Ascomycota; class Sordariomycetes; order Microascales; family Ceratocystidaceae; genus Endoconidiophora; species Endoconidiophora laricicola. The sequence continues at coordinate 35,912 of LXGT01000214.1, read as the reverse complement.
GCGTAGCTGAAATACTAGAACGAGTAGGAGTCGTTGCCGTAATACCGCCGAGGCCCAACTGGAGAGGCACGCCATGATCATCGAGAGAGTTGAGCTTCGAGATGGCAGTCATGAGTCGCTTGCGGGCAGCCATTTCAGCTGCTGTGTTCGCAGTCCTTGGCCGTGCAAACTGGGCAGTTATACGGGATATAGCATGATAGCATTCGTAAAGAAGCAGGCGGACATGGACGTTACGTCTATCTTCAACCAAGCTCGGCCAAGAAGTTAAGTGCTGGATGGCAGGTAATGACGTGTCACACTCTATTCCCAAGGCTGAAACTCCTTGAGTGGTATTATCATTGAAGCCCCCAAGAAGATCTACTGAGGGGTGATCGCTGAAGACTTCGGCGAATAGAGGGTCACCAAAAAAGCACATGCTCCAATCTACTAGTCCCGTGACAGTAACAACAGAATCGTACGAGCTAAGTGACGATACAGCCTGGTCCGGTGGGATAGATTGGCCGATTTGCGAGATTCTTCGCGATTTTGTGCTCTTTCCTCGGGCTATGATACGTGATGATTTGGCGTCACTAGAAGATAGTTGAACAGAGTATGATTGCTCTGGAGCTAGAATAGTAGACATGTCTTTTTCCCGAGATACTAAAGCATTCCCGTCAACGCCAGCATCCACACACACCAAACTCGGGCGAGTTACGTGCCTTAACAATGGTAAGAACCGCTGGATGTTGGTACGGATATTGTTGAATGGCAGGTTGATGAATAGATCTTCGCCGTCTCGTAAAGCGCCCTCGAGTAATTGATGGAAAGCAATATCCCAGGAGTTTGTAGCCCAGTTGGGCGTCCCGCTAAAGCAAAACCGTGATTGACGCAACGAGCCGTTTAGAACATCTGTTACAGGCCCGAACTGGCCAGTAGGTGATTGGAGGTTGCAAAGTTTACGAAGCATAGTGCCTAACTGAAAGTCGACGCTCTTGCGTTCCATCGGTGACAAACCTGGGCTCATAGTTGTAATGGCCGAGCCTCTAGGTCTCTTCATTATATTGTAAGCCTTCTGCAATGGTACATCGGGGTGAGGGCGGCCGTGGAAAAGAAGTACTGGGAACATCGAGTGGAGGCCAGAATCCATGGTTGAGGGATAGCTGAGGGGCACTGTCGGCTGTGTCTGGGAGTGGTGTATCTGTGGTGACATAGGCGACATTGGGGGCGACGGTGAATATTTTGGCGATGATGGAGTCTGTACGATAGTTTGTTCGTGATGCCAGTGCTGTTGCGGATAGTGTTGCGAAGAGGCAAACGAGTGATGCTCGTGAGTATATGTACCGTTAGTGGATGGCAGCGCAGTATTATGTAAGTTGTTATCGTGAGATTCGTGATGGTGACGAGGATAGACAGTTGATTGACTTGAGTATGGATATGGACATGTAGCAACGGCTTTTGGTTTAAGATCTAAAGGTCTAGATGGCGAAAGCGATGGAGATCGTAGTTGGGTACAATGAGAAGACGAAGGCCTTGTTGTAGGTGAAGACAAGGGAGAAAAACGTAGATGAGTTGTTGAAGTAGAAGAATAAGAAGATGATGATGATGATAGTGACGGTGATAGCGGCAAAGAACTGGGATCTGTTTTGTATTCTGATATCCAGCTTAATAGTGCAGCTTCAGACTCTAAAGAGAGTTTCTCAGCACGAAGGAGATTGCTTGAGTTCATATCAGGGGGACCGACAGCTACAAGCACTTGCGAACCGTCTACTTCGGCGTCAAATATAGTGTGGAAGGGATGGCTCAAGCGAAGCCAGCGGCAGCTTTCCACGGTGGCGTTGGAAAATACACGAGTTATAGCGACCTCAACGTCGGCAGGTGATTTGATGAGAACCGGCTTGGGTAGTGGTGCTTGTGTCTGTTCGTTCGCTGGCCGGGGCGAGACAGCAACAGACGAGAAGTAAGAGTCAGTAAAAGACAAGACACTGCTGGTGACACCTCCAATACTTTCTTTCAGTAGAGACTCTACTGTAGTTGTACTGCTGGTCGGACTCGATCTTAATGCAGATGCAGTATTGCCGGCGTCGGCGTTTCTGATGGGGTCGTTGGGAGATGCTGTTGTGTATACAAGGTCTGGAGCTTGCGTAGACTCTCGCTCGAACGTGGACACAAGGTTAGGCTCGGCTTGGTCCCGAACCTGTAAATTATTAGCCTTTGCAGACGAGTCAGAGGGATCCGGCGTAACTCCTCCAGGCGAAGCACAAGCAAAGATTTGACCAAGGCCAGTAGCAGGTCGGCGACAAGGAAATAACGAGCCAGCCACTGGCGCAGCGGTAGCAACCGCCGACAACAGTAGTGACGACGAAGGGGTCTCTGGTTTTAATTGTGGTGGCAAGGAAGCTACATTGTCATATGCTGACGAGCAGCTCTGGAGCGGCACAGGTTCCGCAGTGATATCCTGAGAGGCGAGAAAACGGAACGAGGCGGAACCGTGGTCTGAGTCTGTGAAATTACTTTTGGCTGGCAAAGGCGGTAGATTCGCAATCGAAGGCGAGCCAGTCAATTGCGATGGAGAGGGCGATACCAGTTTGTTTTGCGCCGGGTTCTTGCTTGGCGAGACACACATTGGAGATAGAACGATGTCAAAAGGCGAGTTAGGCGGAGAAAGTCGTTGTAGCAGGAGACTCTGGATCGGATAAGCGCGTGATAGTAGCCAAGGAGGCATGTACAAGGTGACAGTTCGTAGTTCGTTCTCAAGACTTGGGATCGAATTTGGTATCACAGTATCAGAGCTATCAGTCTTGTTTCCCCCCCCGGAGGTTGAAGGGTGGGTATTATTTGCTGCAAGCAGCTCTTGCAGTGTTTGGTGAGCAGCAGCAACCGTACGGTAGCAATTGTGTATACTGGTGATAGTGTGCTAGCGATGAAAGCACCGATGAAGATAGGAGGTGTTTGGGGATTAGTCCGATAGGTCTTCTTCGTGAGAGGTTGTTTGTGAGAGTGTAGAAGAAAAAGTATAAGCAGATTAGATGAGTGTGCAAGTTGTGGGCGTAGATTCTTTACGCTGTAGCAAAGCAGTAGGACGAAATTTCAAGGCAGAAATGGCAGCAATAACTTTAAGATTCGACAGTAAGTGCTTGTCAACTTGGTTGTTACTAGAGGCTACCAGGCTAGAGACGTGACAGCAGACTAACTTCGGCGTGACTGTCTCTAGTATTGATTGGCATGAACTTCAAGCATCCACAATGATACCAAGTGGAAATTCACTTTACACAAGTCAAACTCAACGTCGATGTAATAGCTGACTGATGGACAGGCGGTGCTCTGGTCCTTTCTAGTTTGGATACAAGGTGCGAGTACCGTCTTGGGGTGATGTCGTACAACACTTAAGTGTGGCGGTCTCTACGCGAGGATAGGCGAGGACAACAGAGCTAGATGACGATGAGGCCTAGATAGAATCAGAGACAGAATTAGATTAAGGCGGAAGCAAAGGAAATTTGCTGTACAAAAAAAAAGAGAAGTAGAAGGGTAGAAGAATAGAAAAGGCAGGCTTCGGCCAGAGAAAATGATGGGTGTTATTTGGGAGAGTCGAGCAAGTCCACGACACGGCAGGAGATTCAATTTGTTTCTCGGGCTGTTTCTCGATGAAGCCTTCAAGGAACAGATTGGGTACCTCGACAATGTAGTAGGAGAGCATAGGAGCCTGAGAACACACAGAAGAGGCAGACCTGTACGGAAATATACTCAACTAAGATAAAGCGAACAGGGAAAAAAAAAAAAAAAGAAGGACTCAGAGCCGTTATATGAATGACCAACGACAAAGACAATCGGGGCTACCCACACAATACACAATTCTCTCGATATGGTGAGAAGAAAAAAGATAAGAAGACAACAAGGTAAAGCTTCGAAGAATGGGTCATCGAATCAGGCCGTTATAACCACAGCAAAACTGAGTCTTTCAGAAGTCATGCACTCTGGCTTCCAGCTAACTCTAACTAGCTTTCTCTTCTAGGCTGCTGAATGGTAGGAAAAGTATGTACTAAAGGACAAATGAGAATGGATTGTGGCTTGCTAGCGAATCTATCAAGTTGTGAGATAACAGACTGTACGTATGGATGACATCAGTGCTACTGCAGTGAACAACTCTGTTATCGTCGCTTGCTATAGTTGACGAGATGGTCTGGACCGGTAAAGCAGGGAAGCAGATAATCCCTTGGCTCCGTACTGATAGTGGAGGAGTAGGTAGCGGAAGCGATGCCCACTTCGCGAAGTGTTTATAAGCGAGTGAGTCGGCGGTTCAAACCAGGCCCGGGTGGGTTTTTGCTTAGCTGCAACTAGGTACAAAGCTAGAAGAGACAATGATTGGAACCGAAGAAAGGCAGATTTCGAGGCTCAGGGCGGTTTATTGAGAGTGGCAGTCGAAATAGGCAAGAAAACAAGGACAGCCAGACGGGTATTCTAGGGTGATTTTCAAGAGAAGGAGCTTGAAAAGGCAAACTTGAGAGTTGTGTTGGTAAAAATCGAGCTACATCTTCTCACCAGTAACATATCATTTCTACAATCGCTATTTCTGCTGTTGCTATCACTACAATGACCACTACCACCAAGACTTCTGCAGTGACAGAGGGCGGCGTGGACACAGACGCGGATGCAGCAAGCCGAGATCTAGCCAATCCTGCCCCAAGCTGGACAGCTTGATCAAGTCTACGTATTGGTACAGTAAACGATAATGACAGCGATAACGAAGTCAGTAATAAAAGAGGCTGATGTAGGGCAAGCAGGCCGGGGGTGGGGGGAGGGTGTAGATGTATGTATGTATGTATGTTTAATAGCTTCTATGATTATGTTTAGGGTGTGTAGATCTGGTAGTCATAAATGGGTTAACTAACCACAGAAAGGATCAGAGAAAAGAAAAAGAAGGCTTACCGGTTTGTTCGTGTGCTCATGTAGAGTACATGTAATGCCAGTCGATGTGTGGAAAATGGGCCATGTATCGGCCAACCAAATTGATAGGGTCAGGTGACTCTCTGAATTACGGCAGCTGCTAGTCCCGCCTACAATCGTATATAAAATACTGTGAAGCTATGACTATGTAGTTCCAGAGACGCCTTTATGCCACCATTGGCTTGCGGAGGCATCAATACGCCGGTAGCGGCACAAGCAGGCGATTTGGGTAGCGTGCTGTACGCTAGTATATGGATACACAAGCTATGGACGAGCACACAAAATGACCAGGGTTTATTCGAAGTGACGGAGAGGCATTTATCAACTGGTAGCAATCATCTAGTCATCTAATCCGTCAAATATTTGCACGATGGCACCTTCTTGGCGGCTCATGATAGCCCACTGGAATGCAGCACAGCAAAGCCAGGAAACAGAACCTCGGGGCAAGCGCTTGGCACGAAGAAACCTGCTCGTCTCGCGTTGTTTGTATAGTGTGGTCCAACGATGGATGATCTTTAGTCAAGCTATGAGTAACTATCTTCTCTAAGCAAGGGGTTTATCAAAGAAAGACAAAGAAGCCAACGCAGCAGACACACAAACAACGCCTCCAAAACGGAGATGCACCAACAAGCAAACAACTGACCGCAACAAGAGGGCTGGAGGAAAGAAAAAAAAAAGATGTGATGCTATATCGCAGCCTCGTTCTTGAATCAACAAACACAAACAGAATTGTGAAGCTGCTGTCAGAAGCCGGCCTTGACGGAAGTACAGTCAATTACAAAAGCATATATTCAGTCCTAGAGTAAAAGCAGCAGTGGACAATGTAGCTACAACAAAAAGAACATAAGTTGCTCAATACAGTGCTCTAGGTTCTGAAAGATTTATAAAAACGAGAATAACCTCGGAACTCCCCAGCATCTAGCTAGCAAGCATGCTTAGTCTTGTGGCTTTAATCTCAGTCCAGCCAGCAATGGACATATAAACATTGATTGATAATATATAAACAAAAGGTGCCAACAATGTGCAGAACATAACCTAGTTACAACATGCCGTAGTTGACTATGTAGTCAAGCATCCTAGTACCTCATTAAGGCCTTGCCAGACGTGTAATTTACCTCTTTCAACTTGTAGAGAAGCAAATCTTGAGGGAACAGCGAATTAGGATCCCAGAGTCTACAGGGTTCTTTTAACTCATTACTCAATCAGATATTGACTATGATGATAGGGTCTACGGTTGGAATGCAGTACCAGATAACTTCTCATACCAGATAAAATCATTAGTAGAGTATAACAGCTAGTTAGTGACAGTGCACAGAGCACTGGGACCTATGAGGGGCAAGCCCATCTTCCCTTTACGCGTCTACAATGGCACTCGGTTATAGGAGACGCTTCCAAAGCAGCATATAACGCTAAGATACAAATAGAATCCCTCAAAATACTAATCTGTGGTTCGCGTAATAATACTATAGACGCGCTTCAATATTACCCTCACGATTGAAGTTGTATATATACGTTGTGTGCATATATTCTCATTCAAGTTAGTCACTAGTAGCGATGATAACCTAATGCTAACAGGACTATGTCTACAAAAAATAGGGTTATAATGGCCGTAGTAGTATACGGAATTCATGCGTCATCAGTACTTCTTTATGGCTAATCTACAATGTCTACATTTCGTCTTTAGCTTTGGTTCTACAAGAGGCCAGCATGTTTTCTTTTTTTTTCTACCACTAGCCAAGCGTAAAACAAGAAGAGCAAGTAGAAGCTTAGAATTAGAACATGCAGCTAGCAAATAAGAAGAAGGAAGATGATATTTCGGTTGGTGTTACGCAATAGAGCGCGAACAAGCGAATAGGATCATGTATAGTTCTATGCTAGGCGATTCCTGTAGCCGGTTTGCTACATTTTCATTTTTTCCTGCCACTAATTAAAGACAAGCACTTGCAATTTTTTCGGGCATCTACACTTTCGATAATGAGCATTTGCTTTGTGGTGGCCCGTCTATATAGTTCCCTTGTTAATAGCGCGGATTTTGGGAGACTATCGCGCCGCTCTGGGGCCCAGGATTGTTCGCCCTTCACCTAGACGGCTCATTACTTATCCCTACTTACGCCCTTTCATCCTACAGACTAAACTCGTCAGGTTTTCGTCTCTTATTACTACTACTGATGTAGGGGGCTACTAGTAGGAGCCTCGCTTATAGAAGACAGATTCTATGCGCTTCTCCATGTGTTCCGCTCCCAAACTAGTTTAATTATTATACAAAATAAATACTGCGGAATAAGGCCGAATGATGTATCAAAAGTCACGAGTCCATATTATAATGATGAAATGATGAGAAAACCGGGTTAGTACCTTAAAAGGGACACGTGGCATAGTTTGTAGAAGACAGGATCTGGGCAGAAGGATAAAAGAGCTGTCTATGTGAGTATCATGCTTTCTTTCTTTTTCGGTGCAGACGGGACAAGTGAAGTGGCAGCGCAGGGTTCTCGTCATAGTCACTTCTGATCGAGTAATGAGTTATAGAGAAAAAAAAGGAAGAAAAGAAGTGGCAGCGCCATCATTATGCACACTGTTCCTGCGAAGGGCCTCTTCATAGATATCTAGGCTTATGAGGTTGGGTTGCTGCAGTGGTCAGTCATATATTGGTAATGGCTGCCGAAAGGAAAGCACGCTTCCAGGCTTAGGTGTGTGGTCACCTCATTCTTACACAGGTAACAAGATTCCAGCTTCCATAGTTCATTGACTAGGTGGTAGAAAGGACGCCTTTTCACTAGATAGATAGCATTGTATAGTATGTATAGTTAACGTCTACTGGAATCACGGAGATTATACGACGCCATCTATAAGGGGAGAGGAGCAAGTTAACAGTGCCAGAGTTGACCAATTGTTTCCTCCAGTATTTCTTGATTTTTGCCTTTAGATGGCGCAGTTGGCTCGGCCCTTGCCTAGATTTAGTACTAAGTTTCTTTTCCGCACTTCTGTCTTAGTTCCGCGTTCTTAATGATGAGAGAACAACAACAAGATGAGATCCTGGAGTAGGTCGTGGTAGGACAAGGGTTTATAGCTGAACTCAGTACTCAGTCTAGTCTAACACTCGCCCCCAATTCATCGACAAAGATCAGCATCCAGCAAATGATTTACTGGATGGGCAAGTTGAGATAGTTGCCAAAGTAGTCTTGATAGCATCTCTGATTCCAGTTCTGAAGATAACGTGGCTTCGCTAAGACAGCACACTGATTAACAAATATCATTAACCCTAACAATAGATAGCAGTCTGTATTAAACGGTGAGTTGGCATGGTTAGTTGAGAAATATTTGAATTAGTACCAAAGACATTGCATTTGAATATTCTAGGGCTTAAAATATGAAAGCATGTATACTTTAGCTCCATCTGTCTCTATTTCAAAAACATACTATCATGTAGGCTATACTAGGAGAATATCATAGCTTTAGCCGATACGCATAAAAGCAGTCTATTCTAGTAGCTTTCTAGTTTCTTCTCCACAGACGCCAGTTACCTAATATCCAAAAGCGAAAAGAAGGTTGCCTTTCGTCAAAAATGTCCTAAAGCGGAATAGCGCCAATGCAGGAAAACAAGCCCAGCGTAAAGTTATTTTATCATTTTATTTCATCATTATTTGGTTTGTTGCCATCATGGTGTTTAAAATAGTAGGTTGACACTGTGCCTTTGTCATACCAGATAATGAATAACCTCGCTTCGAGAACAAAAGCCCTGCCTCCTTCGCTGTTCTTCTCACTGTATGAGGGCGAGAAACTGTGCCTTTAGGCTAGTCACATCTTCTTGAGCTACTGAATCTTCTAGTTAGTTTTATGAGCAACAAGGGACATAGGGGACGTTGTCTCTTTCCATGTACACACTATTCTATCATGTAGACCTCTTAACGATAGTGACCTTTCCCAAGTTAGCCCTTGATGAATGGTCTTCGACGCCCCGTTCCTTCGCTTAGAGCAATTCTGAAGATATAGTCCACAAAAGAGTTTATAATCTCGTGTGCCATTACAACAATTGCTAATATGAGAACACCAGGTATTAGATTACATAATTAAGAAGCCTGCCCCCCGGCTTCGCACTCCCTCAGCTAGACATCGACGACTGGTCCTTAGAGATGTTATCCGCAAAGAACGCTCAAATTACCCATTTATACTGTACTTCTGGCTCTACCGTACGTATTATTTACCGTCTTGGGAAGTGTCAAGCATGAATACTACTGTAGCTTGCCAAACAAATGTCCCCCCATCTTCTCCCTGTTATAACTACTGTTGCCTTGCAAGGATGATTAGATGATATGAGCATACTGTTCGTGTTTAACTACTACTAGCACGGTTAGCTATGGCTAGCTCCTGGAACTAACTATCTACGCTATGCTGGCCTTATTTTAGACCATTTTAATTCCTTCTGGCCCGGGCTTCCAGTACATTTCATCTGGCCAGATCCGATCTCACGGAGAATAGCCTGCCAATCACAATGGCGTTATTGCTTCTGAACAAGTCGCCTATGCTATTGGGCTCATCTCCTGCCTTATCATCATTATCCATAGATGTGATGCTAATGCTACTAACCATGATACGATAGCCATGGACATGTCCTATAACCTTTCGGCCTTGGCTTATGGCCGTCACTCTTGGACTAAACTGTCTGGGCCTTATCTGGGTTACTGGAACGATACTTGTCTGCGTTTAGTTTTACCTTAGAGCGTAGCATTTGTCTGTAGATAAGACGAAGCTACAAAGTATCACGAGTCGCCAATCATCCAGTAAGAGATTTTAGCAAAACAAGAAAGACACCGTTGGATGGGATGAGGGTCTTGGTTCTACGCCCAGTAGGCGCTACCAGTGCAAGGATTTTGCTCTTAATATTGAATTATACTTTTGAATACTAATACCGAATAGTGTGAATTAAAAAGCCAAGCGAGTGATACTCAAAACCTTTGTGGTTTTATTAGCAGTCCTGCTATATAGAATATTTGTATTGTTTAAGTATAAATGCTGTTGCTCATAGCAAGATAATACACAGCCTCAATCATCATGAACTCAATAACCACCTGTATCTAATATAGAATACCAGTTAAGACGGTGTGTATATTTTGCTGGAAATCAAAACACGGGCAGCGAGGTGTCTTGTATTCCTTTGGCATCTATTATAAGGGGGGGAATAATTTGCCGCGAAATTAAACACCAAGGAAACAAGAAACCGAATCGCACTATAGCACCTCGACATGTGAGCAAATAGACGTAAGGTTACCCATATTTAGGCAACTATATGTATATAATGCATTTTCCTGCCGCTACATTAGCATCTGAGCCTTAGCTATATATGATATATCACTGTATCTGCCCATATACACTTTACTTCATGGTACATTGCCCAACCTGTGATGTCATAGTGATGTTTGACAATTAGCAACCTTGCTTGATACATCAAATCACCTAGTTGCTACTACACACCCTTTGCTGTAAACTTTATCTCAAACTTACTTTTTGTCCCTACGAACCTATGTAAGCTCCGAAAGGAACGTCAGTCACAGGTACTCTCTATATAAGATTATGCTATGTATGCTCTTACTCCTCCTGCAATCTATGCAAAGAAAACAATTACAAGAGATTTCAAGGCATGAATAGATAGCCCGGAAACTATATAATCCTGTTGGTTCTATCACACACGTACGCGCTCTCTCTTCGCAATGGAAAGAAAAAAAGGCAGATAGAAGGAGCCGGCTGTACTGTCTTGGCTTGGCTTTGCCTGCGATTCCCCGAGACATGAGAGAACATGACAGTGGTTGACGTGGCCATGTAGACTCCTACTGTCTCTCTATCTCTAATACTAGTTTCCATTTTTAATCCTACGCTTTACTTTTCTTCTGGTTTGACGGAACATGATGGAAGAGGAAAGATAATATACTATAGTATGAAAATCACATTGGGCGAAGTGAGAAAAAGAGAGTAGGTCACTGCGGACACTCACTCCCATGGCTGAGCTAGATATTCAACTCGCCCGGATGACTCGTTTTTTTTTTTGGAAGAAGATATAACTAGCTTTGGCATTCGTGATGAAATTGATCAAGTGAGGTACTTCTTGTTGGAATAGATCATGTCCCTCAGTTACAAGTGCACGCCTTGTATATGGCTATAGATTATTTCTGTATACGCCAACACAACGCCTCCATATGCATGTCCCACCATCAGTAATAGTTCTACAGAGCAAAAATGAAAGCCCCAGGACCTGATAACAGTGCTGGGGGTTTTAAGCTCCCCTTTTTATATTTTATACGACGTCGCCTCTTCTGCCGTGGCACTCTCGGGAAGATTTTCTTGCTTCTCAGCTGATTCTTCTTCTTGTAGTTGTTCTTTTCCTTCTCCTGCCTCGGCAGCCACAGCCATAGTCACAGCCCCCTCCTTCTGACTTCCCGCTTCTGGCTGAATCTCGCTGTCAGCTTTTCTGATGGGTGCTACCTCGTTTAGTGCCATTTTGTAGATTGAGTCCAAGTTGAACTTCTTCAAACGCTCAAAATCAGCGCCATCGACCACCGATACACCAGCAATGTTCTACATAAGAAAAGAAGAGAGTAATGGTATTAGTAATGTCATTATGAGATAGAGGTGGGTTGAGATAGTGTCATTCTTGTTCAGCGCTTTCTTGTGACTGTAGTGTCATTTCTCTTTTTTAAAACTGTTTTTAATGAACAGAACTGTAGTTGAACTTTTTTCTTTCTCTTCTTATGTCGTCAGGATTTACTACTTGTTCCAACTGTTTTCTCGGGTTCATGAATGAGGTATCATAGATCCTAGAAAGGGAAAAATCAAGCGAGCTTGCGTAGCCGAAAAAGAGGTTGAGGGTGTGGCTGCGACGAACGATGACGACCTCTCAGTATAACATATCACACGAAGTTGATATATTTCCGGTTGAAAAAGAAAGAAAATAAAAGAGACAACGCGCTTGTTCGCCTGCTCGCTCGTTTCTGGTTTTTAACGATTATTGCTTTGTCTTTGGGCTAAAGTCAAAAGACGCTAAAAAACTCCAGGCTTGTGGTTCATAGACGAGAGCGAAACGGAACGAAACAACACCATGTGATGCGACGTGATGCAACAAATCCCTTCCTCCATCGGCTCGGAATCAGATTGCCTTTAGACGAGAAGATAAAGGACATGTGTTTTTAACATGCGTGGGTGTATGTGCATATGGAGCTTTCGTACACGAGATTTGCACAAAGTGACGATGTTCTTCCACAAAATAGTAAGGCCGGAAGCTTTGGGCAATGATAAGTGATGGCTAGGGGGAGGTGATTTCAGAAATTATACGTACTCTGAACAGCTCAATCAGTACCATCTTATCGGGCTTGGTCAGGTTGACTTTGTGCGGCAGGCTGATTTGGCTAGCGACTCTTTTGATGACAGTATCAGTAGATAGTGTGTTATGATTACGCTTAGCGGTACGAATCGCATACTATATAATAATTAGGCGGAAACCAGAGCGTTAATTGGCGGAGTTATTTTTGTCATGTCGAAAAAAAGAGAGATGGTGGAGGATGTAGAGGCCTCTCATAGAAAAACCGAAAGTGTGTTGTGTTACTTACCGAATGCGCAGGCAGATTAATATCTATAGTCTCCTTGATAGGCTTATCTACACTCTCCGGGGCTTTCTCTTCTGCTCTGTCTTTCTCCACTAGTGTCTTTTCAGCATCAGTCTCTTTCGTGTCACCTTCTTTATTCTCCTCCTCCAGACTTCCTTCTGCATGTTCTTGCTGCTGCTGCAACTCCTCATCCGGTCTCAATTTGAAGAATGGCTTGAACACCTCCCTTGAAAGGCCAACTAACGAAGTTTCAGTCGCCTTGGCCGTGCTCGTAACAGGCGTCAAGCGGTTAATATAGCGAGACTTGCGCTGACGTGGATGGCTGCAAGTGCGCGCATCTTCGCAGATAGCCAGCGCTAGTTCGACGGGATCAACGGGGCTGTATGTGCGGATGAAGAAGACGGATTCACAGGACAAGTTGACAGGCAAGAATGCTGTGCGCATAGGTTTCTTTGGCGGCTTGAATATGCCGTTGGCGTCGCGTGAAGGTTTCATGCCCTCAAGTTCCTTCTTGATAGAAGCTTCGATATCTTCATACTCATCCTTTTCCGAGTCCTCAGCACTGGTTTTAGCGACTTGCGCCGGCGTAACATCCTCTTCCTTAGGGGGCGCGATGCCATAAAGCTTCTCACATAGCTCGTCGCAGATAGCGATCATCTCGTTCATAGCCTTTCTCTCTAGCTTGCGCTGACATGTAACCCAGATCCCGATGTCGCCAGCATCCACGCGGTTGCCTATGACGGCCAAGTTTGCCATCTTAGCCTTTTGATGAGGTGTCTGCCATCTACCCTGGTGTGAGCCCTAACAACAATGTTAGATTCAGGAGCCCTTAGATCTCTATAGCTCCACGAGTAGTGTCTTGTGGGAAACAAGATGGAGGGGGCCTACCTTGTTCTTTTTCGACGAACCACTACGGCCACCGCCGGGACCGTCTTTTCTCTTAGCATCGCCACCCATGGTTTCGAATCTCGGGATAGAATAGGAGGTATCGCTTGTAAACCACGTTTCGCGCTATAATCGCAAACAAAGATAGAAGCGAGTAAGAAGAAACTTATCTATATCTCGCGGGATTTAGTTAGCTGCCAAAAAAAAATTAGCTTCTATCATGCTATGAGATATGCTTGTGTCGCCAAACTATAGTAAATTTTATTGGAGCACACTTATCACGTGCATTGTGCATATATTCTAGGTTAGGGTTATTCATAATATATTATATAACAAAACTGAGATAGTACTATCACAAACGGACTCTTTGAGAATATCTTTTAACTTGAAATAAGAATGACATAAACCAGTAATAAGTGAGTAGACTTCTAGCATAAAGACTAGACGATTCCATCAACCAAAAATTACCAAAAGGTACCTACACAATGTAGCATACTAGTGACTGAGGAAAGAAAAAGAGCATCGCGATAACACAAAGAATGAATAGAAATAACAGTAAAACAAAAGCGGAATCCCTTCTAAATATGAACGCCCATTAGCAGTAAAACAAACGAGAAAACTGTCCAGATGAAAGCGGTAAAACAGTGCGAGCGAGCTTCTACTGTGATCTAGAGTTGTTTTGGGCGGAGGCAGCAGCAGTTTTAATCATGGCACGGGGGGCATCCATCTTAGGCATGTAGACCTCAACAAACTGTAGAACGTTGGCAGCCTGGAAATCTTCGTCCGCCACTAGAGCCTCGAGCTCATCACGGGTCTTGACTTGGTATGTCTTGGAGTTATCCTCAGTACCACAGAAAACCTTTACTAGATCCTTATAATGCCAGTTGTTGACATCGTTATAGGCGGCAGTCTCGCCATGGATGTAACGCTCAATGGTGTATCCATCGTTGCAAATGACGAAGCTTTTCATACTATGTTAGTGAAATGTAAAAGAGCAGTGATATTGAAATGAAGACTTACATGATGGGTTTCAGGTTCAGTTTGATGCAAGTGCTTAACTCCTGAGCAGTCAGCTGGAAAGAGCCGTCTCCAATGAATAATATTGAGCGAGAGGGTAGGTTATAGTCCTTGACAGCTAAAGCAGCACCCTGAATAGCACCGCCTGCCCAGCCAATTGAGCCCCAAAGCACCTGAGAGAGAGCCTTGACGCCCTTAGGGAACTTGGTGTCCCAGATACCGAAGTTAGAAGTGCCAGTCTCAGTGATGACGATGTCATTCTCTTTCAGGAAACCGCCGATACGAGGCCAGAACCAAGCCTGAGTGATCACCTGAGTGGGCTCCTCTTCGGACACAGGAGTGGTTAGGGGTAGCGGAGTGGCTGAGATCTTAGACTTGTCGACTTGTTCAATTATCTTACGTAGGACAGCCTTCATTCTGATACCAGGGTACTGCGAGAAGCGGACGACTACACTATCACTGTGGAAATCGATGGTTTGCAACTGCGATGTACGGTAGGAGAAGCCAGCAGTGTTGAAATCGGACTTCAGAGAGCCGATTGACAGGATTAGATCAGAGCTTTCGACGAGCTCCTTGACGTGTTGTTTGGAGGCATCACCAGCGTAGACACCGACATATGTAGGGTGAGTTTCGTTGACGGCAGACTTGCCCATAGGAGTGACAAAGACAGGGAATTGGGTCTTCTCAAGAAGGTCGTGGACCTCGGTGACGACGTTATGGCGGACAGCGCAAGCATCTACTAGTATGACGGGTCTGTGTGCGCGGTGAATGTACTTAAGACACTCCTCAACGACGTACTTCTCAGTGTCAGGGTCATTGGTGGGCTCAGCAGTGCTGATAGGCACATTTAAGCGAGCACCGTCGACCTTCATTTCCGTCAGATCGGTCGGGAGCATGATGTAGACAGGGCGCGAGAGCAGCACGCATTGTCGCAGAGCTAGATCGATATCGGCCGGGGCAGAGACGACATCAGTCAGGTTGGCAACGTGGCATGAAACGTGGGCGTTCATGTGCTCGAAGACCTTGAAGTCGCCATTGCCCAGAGTATGATGCAGCAACTGATTCGAGCGCTGTGAGATGGTCGACGGGCAACCAACGATGTGGACGATGGGGATGTGCTCGGAGTAGGCACCGGCGATACCGTTGATGGCAGAAAGTTCACCGACACCAAAAGTAGTGACGAGGGCAGATAGGCCGGAAACACGGGCATAGCCATCGGCAGCATAGGCTGCAGAAGAAGGATATACACGTTAGCAAAAAATTTAGGTACGCGGTTTGACTGGCCGGGAATAACGGGGCATGTTGTCTGAGATGGCCGAAAGGAGCGCTGCCGCATACAGAAAGAAAGCTATATGCAGGCAGCTAATTAAAAGTGGCAATGGGTAATGATGAGGCGCTCATAACAAACAACAAATAGACAAGCAAGAAAACAGAGAAGTTGTTATCATGCAGAAGATAGATAAGACTCACCAGCGTTCAGCTCATTGACATTGCCAACCCATTTGAGGCCAGAGTCGAGCAAATAGTCGAGAGCTACTAAGTTGTAGTCGCCAGGCAGGCCATGGACAGACTTGACGCCAAGCTGCTTCAAGCGGGTGAAGAGGTAGTCAGCCAAGGTGACGGGTTTTTCGAACGAGGCTTCCATAGTTAGTATGGGAAGAGGTGTTTGTTGGTTTAGTTTGGTTGGTGACAGATGGATTACTCCGGAATGTATAGACCACTGCAGAACGAAATAGACAAAGCTGATATTGGGAGCCGGAGGCTTTATATTGCTATTTGTGAATTGTATGGCAACAAGAGGTAGAAGGAAGAGAGAAAAGAGCTTGATGATGTCTTGAAGAACAAGAAGAGGGCGAGTGGCGAGAATAGTCAGAACTAAGACTAGACTTCAAGGCACCTCCTCGGGGCTTTTATACAATACTGCTTGCTGGTGGGTCGTCCGTAAGTGGTCGGCATTACGTCGACGATGAATTAGTGCCAGAGAGTATACGAAGAATAAAAAAGAATTACTATTTGATGCTCTCAGGGGTCTCACTCGGTATAGTGAATAACATAGCAAAAAGGCACAGATTTTGATACTTCTTGCTAGCGTATCGACTGCAACGATGGCTGCCGAGGACATACTTTGATTCTCTCTACTATGGCATGGTGCATGTTGGCCTAGGCTGGTCTTCTAGTTATTCTGGCGTGGTCCCAGTCAAACGAACGACTTCAATTCATGTACCAGAAGCAGCCTAGACTACATAGAAATCGACCGTGCTCTGGCTATTTACTAGTATCTTATGGATTGCTTTCTTTGTTTATTTCTCGCTTCTCCTCTTCCATTGATGAAAAGAGCGTCTAGTTATCGCTTCGCATGTTTTTGTTTTCTCTACTTTTAGTGCTCTCCAGGCCTCATATCTGCCTGGCGGTCTGTCACCTATTTGCTATCTTTTCCAACGCTCCAATTCCACGATTTCCTAATCGAAACAAATGGAATGATGCTTGCAGATGCGACCCCACCCGGCCGCGGGCGATGCACTGCTACATGGTGCCCTCTAAATGCCACGCAGCAGACCGGCCAGCTTGTTCTGGATGATCATTTTCTGCTGGAGATCCCTGAGATGGTACGGTAAGTAATAAGGTGAGGCGCACAGTGAGCTGGAGATAAGGTGAGGTGAGTCGAATGTGAATGGCTTAAGCGAGGGACTTCCCTGCTAGTAACACACCAAAGCGGAATTCACTAAGGGCATTGACGGAAAGCCTAGGCCCGGCTCTTCGTTACAACAGCTGACTTCTTTGCTACCCTGCTCTGAGAGTTTGTGATGTATCTTTTACGAAAGAGGGCCTCTTCGCATTCACTGATGTTTGCCTGGATCGTCTGCATAAACTTCCATTATGACTCCTCTATTGAATTTTATCTGGCTATCACTAAGGACCGATAATCTTTCCGTGTTACGCTCGCCAGAAGGCCAAAAATCCGTCCATCATTAGATTCTGACTATTCATCGTAGCCTACCAAGTAGCAAAACAAGCCCGAAGCGGCATATCGCCTATATACTTTTGCTACTTTTTCTTTCTCCGAGCCTCAAGTGCACAGGATGTCTACCGTGTGTGTGAATGTATTAAACGTTTATCTAACCAGGGGCTATCTACTAAAACACCGAACCACAGGGTATCAAGCCGAAATTCGGCGTATCTACGGTTCTAATAACTCCCAATCCAAGTACACAATCCGTACAGAAAGTGAATGTAAAAAGAAGGAAAAGAGCTGCCGATACTTTGTCGTTTGTTTCCGGGATTGACGATAAAGGCGAAGAAAATCTTACTGCCAATAGCATGATGCCGGAAGTGGTTATTTTAATCCTTGAATCGTTCTCTCAGCTACTTATGCCGATTGTGACATGGATGCTAGTTGCGGCTTAACCAAATATCAGAGCAGTGCCATCCCTTTTGCTACCATTTCAACCAAGAACGCCAGGGATTATGCTATCAATAATACATAAAATGAAACAACATTATCATCTTAACTTTTTCAAATCTTTGTGTTTATAGTAGGCTACGACTTGGCCTGCCATCTTCATAGTTTGAGAAACTGAACAAGATTAATACCTATAAATGAAAAATCCCATTTTCCAAATCTTTTAGTTTCGGTGATATCGCGTGATTTTCGGTACCGCGAGAAGCTTCGACCTTTCGTCTGACCGTGAGACCTAACCCTCATAGTAGAGTCCTGAACTTTAGGCAAACAAGAGAAACCCAAAAAGAGCCTCAATTAACAAGGCCAACTACTAGAAGCCTTTCGTCTTGACTACAGGTTTCTGACATGCTCTAGACTTAGCTTGAGAAAGGGTGACAACATGTTTAAATCTGTCCATCTACGTCGTCGACTCTCGTTTTTTTTCTGTTAGTATATTTTTTTTGTATAGATTGTTGCTATATAGAATGGCTTGCTTGACTGGCCACATACGCATATTATTCACGCCACATAGCCCCGTCATGATGAATTATCGAACAACCAACATGCCGCCGTAGCTCAACATGAAACTAATAGATAATGGTAAGTAAATGGAAGGCAGAAGGTGTGATTTGGGTTTATTGTATAAGCTTCTTTCTATTCCTGGATAGTATATTCGATGCCGGCATTCAATCGCCCCTTCAATCGAAAGCCATATCATACGGCTCTTTGGCTTTTCATTATATGACCTCCTTACTTTATTCACATCCCGCCCCGTCTTTGAACTGACTCAAGTTTAGAGTGAGAAGTTTGGGGGATGCACCTCTTGTTGCAATGACATGCCACTGATATTCCATCGAATGATCGCATACGCACGTCCAGTAATGGAGAGCCTCATCTTCTCATGTTTTCACTGCATCTACATGGCCGCCTAGGATTGTGATCATTATATACTCAATTTAAGCAATTTTTTTTCAACAGGCCTACTTGATACAGCAAGAGGATATAGTAACATTAGCCGTGTACCTAGCCATGCTTTTATAAGTCACAAGCTGTGACTTACTTGGTAACAACCATAACTTCAGAATGAATAGCTATACACATTCATATGAGTATATTTGTACATACGGCAGTATTTGAGATAAGATAACAGACAAGTTATGACAGCATGATATGTTAAGACAACTCTTGGACAAGGCGACAAGATGCCTAAAAAGGAAAGACGGACCAGACTATGCATAAGGCCATGAAAAGTTCTCACTGTACCCAGATCTATTGAGAACAACAAAACCGAATAGTAATGTTTCTAAGCCATTCATGTTGCTACTGGTGCACTACTTGTACAACTGCGATAGTACTTAGTCACACCGTCCGTCCTTCCAGCCAGTCTTCCAACGTTCTTCCCACTTGGAGCAGTCAAACACTGGCTTACCCAACTTGATATTAACTTCATTGTGCGCGCCACATAGCCAATTGCCAAAGTCGGAGCGACTACCGACGCGGGGCGAATCTCGAGCAATATAAGTTTGGAAGTCCTCGGCGCAGACCCAACACGGGTACAGCCTAGAGAAGAGCTTGACAAAAGATAGCAAGTCGCTCTTTTGTTCTGGTGAGGGAAGCTCCGGATAGGTCGCGGCGATCGAGTGGAGTAAAGTCCACGACGATCGTCCTAGGGCCTCGACGTCAGGAGGACAGTCTTTGATAGTGGCTGCGGGTATCTCAGTTGATTTCAGGGTTGACTTTGTTTGTGATGCCCATGAGGCAAAAGATGTGCACGAACGGCAACTAGAATATGTTAGTAATGCTCTACCTTTCAATATGGTATTATGAAGGGAATGGAATAATTCAGGTTAGATACGCAGTTGTCATCTATAAGCGGCATTACGCAATATGGCCTGTATCTCGGATTAGAGAAAAAAGGAACTTATCTGACGGATATTATTTTTGCGATATTCTCCCCGCTTCTAACATGGCGCCATAGTTTACGGAAAATGAAAACATTTTTGTGTAGAATATAACTAGCTTTCAACAGCTGGAGTTAATGGACAACAACTTACGGTTTGCCATCTTTGCCTAGCACCACACCCTTGGGAAACTTCTTTGGAGTCTCGACAGTACTAGAAGTGACGGCAGCAGCGGCTGTTGCCGGCATAGCACCGGCTTTGTCCGGATCTTGCTGCTGAGTTTGAGAAATGCTATCGCTTTTGGAGGCCATAGTCAAAGCTCAGCGCTAGAGAATCCACCGAAAGATTATCTCTGGAATATAGTTGTAGGCGTCTTTTTCTTCTTTCCTTCTTTTCTAGAGATTTTAAAGCAGCTTTTTTAACCCTTTCCGTTTTAAAATGGCCAGGTCCTACAAGACAATGAATTGGTAGCGTGAAAGGTAATCTTGTCGTATTGCCAAACAGTGACATATGGTAGCAAGATAGTGTGGAATTTTGGTGATATCAAGCCACCGTAACTGCGTGGGATGTCACGGCCTGATAACGTGAAAGATAGCCAACTTCGAGAAGATACAAATGTTTGATATGAAATCAAAAGAGATATGAAAGATAAATATAGAACACAGAATATTGTGTTATGTCGATGTTGAATCTTGGCTTGATATTGCAGTTGCCAGTATCTTCGTTTGTGATTGGTCAGCAAGATCAAAATTCTGAAGATGTCCTGAAATAAGTGCTAAAATGACCTGAAAAAGCTCCGTCAGGCAACAATAAATAATGATATGCTGAGTAAGTAAAAGCCTCCGATCTCTTTCTGAGAAAGATATGTTCTAGCGTGGTTCTACCGTTCTTATCTTATCAGGTCCACTGAGGAACGTAGTTTAATGGCCTAATGCACAGTTGTACTCTAGTCAAAATCCCAAGATCGAGAGATATCTTTTTGCCCACATTATATAATGTCAAGTTTTCATTGAATTTGTATATTTTCATGAAACCGCAATGATGCCAGTTTCCTTATCTTTTTGTCTTCACATCTCTATTAACTGCTTGCCCTGAGGCTCTGATCCACCGAAAACTTCTTGCAGCACTGCATCTTACTAGAGACCTGTCTGCCACTATTTTATACGCTCTGTTGTGTCACACATATAGTATCTTGAACTCTGTTAAATATCACATCATATATCACACGTATGGTGCCCCCCCGGTTCTCATTGTCTTTTTGTCACTACGCTACAATCTTTACATTTAAAATGGCTGCCAATACATCTTCTCAGACTACCAGCCTCGGAAAGATTCCTGTCTTGCTCCTAAAGACTGCATCGACTCCTACCGATTCCTATCAGAACCTCTTCACCTCTTCACCATCTTTATCCTCATCTACAGCTGTTGCTACTCCCATCTTATCAGATTACCAATTTGAACCCCATTTTGTTCCAGTTTTACAACACCGCTTTGACGGTGATGGAATCATACAATTGGCTAACTTGTTACAAGAGGGCCAAGTTGGAAAAAATGTAAACTGCAAGTACGGAGGCCTGATTTTCACCTCTCAAAGAGCTGTCGAGGCTTTCGGGCACGTGTTAGCAGAGGGACGTAAGGGTATGAACCATTCTATCTATGACCTAGCAACTATTTTAATCTGCTTTGTTTTGTATTGTACTACTTCCTATTTGCTTGCTTTCATCTCGATCTTAGTATCTTTCAAACCCAGTATCACAAAAAATAGTCGTCTTTTCGACGCAATGGCTAATGATATCATCATAGAACATGGAACCTCGTGGCTCAGTGGCCTGAGTGATGTTCCATTTTACAGTGTCGGGCCTGCCACGACTCGTGCACTAGCATCCATCGCGGAGCCTGGTGCTCCATTCCAAATATTTGGCGAGGAGACTGGCAACGGCGAGGCCTTGTCTAAGTTTATGTTAGAGCACTACCGCACATGGTATCCTGACCGCAAGATACTTCCCAATCTTCTCTTCTCCGTCGGCGAACAACGGCGTGACATAATTTCCAAGAGTCTGATGAATCCCGCACTCCCTGCTAACCAACGCATTGGTGTCGATGAGTTAGTCGTCTATGGAACTTGCGAGATGGCATCGTTTGAAAGCAATATGAACTCTATACTGAAACTATATGCTGAGCAACGAGAACCACCTGTCAAACTTGTCTGGGCGGTTGTGTTCTCTCCCACAGGATGCGATGGGCTGCTACGCAGTATGAATGCTCTGGGGCCTGATGGAAGAGCTGTCAAAGGCCAGGCAGATTCGCGTATATTAGTGGCTACGATTGGCCCAACCACACGGGCACATCTTGTAGAACACTTTGGGTACGAGCCGCATGTAATTGCAGTTAAGCCCAGTCCATCTGGTATATACAACGGTATCGTAGAGTACATGGCTCAGAATTACGTACATTAATGTTAAATAACAGCACGTAGATAGTATTCAGGTGCTACCATTACGTACATTCATACAGCCGGTCGTCTCTTAGTTAGTAAGTTCCAGTGTATGATATATATGCAGTACGACATAAAATGTAATATTTACGAAAAGCGTATGGTTGTCTAATATGACTTACCTAAAGATACCAATCGGATCTACACATGTTTTCTCATGACGGGGGCGGGGGCGAGCTGAAAGAACACCATCATTCTCGGATGAACTGTTTTCTCATTGAAGTCACATTGGAGACTAAGGTTGTTGTGAACGAACCACAGCAAATACAAACAATAATTTTGTAAACCACCCTTAGGCCTATATATTGATATCACTTGTGTACTTCATTGTGCTGAGGAAAGTTCCCAGAAGCATGCATACGTTTGCGAGGATATGGCTATAGCGGTTGAAAAGTGTGGTGGATGTCAATCATCAGCAGGACGAGTTCCTCGCGTAAGGCAGCGTCGGACCCCAGCAGGCAAATACAATCGCTTTCTACAAGCCTAACGATATCTTTGTAATTGAAATTGCATTTTCTACTCAAAAGGGTCCATACTGAGTGTTGTAGAAAAGAATATTGATAGAAAGGGGAGTTCCGCCCGAGACACGTCAATAGATCAATGGCCGTCCTGATAATTGATAACATATCGTGTATCAGAACGCAGAAATTCCACTATCTAGCTAGCACCGTCCCATTCGGACCCTCCAGAGGGCTGCATGTTTACCGCGAACATCAGCTTTCTGCAATTTTATGACCCGCACGGCTCCGAGACATCGCTCGCTCACTCACTTTCTTAGCCGCGTCCTATAGATCTCGCACAGGTGGCACTCCATGGAGAGCAACATCAAACAGCCCCGTGATTCGATGGAGCAGCCGAGATGCTGTTTAGGACCAAGAGAAAGCGACCCTGCTGCGAGAAAACAGGCTTTGGTAGCATATCCTGAATCTCTTTAAAGAGTTCAAAGCCTTCTCCATACGTTTAGTAGGCCTTGTAGCATGCCTCATGCACGACTTTAAGGGCTCATAGGCGAATGGGAAGGTAGCTGTGCTGTCCACAGTAATATGTGGAAGAAATCTTCGACACGATGCTCCCTAGGCGTCTCTAAGTCCGACTGAGGGAACAAGGCTGGCAGCCTGATATCGTCAACTTGGTGTCCTTCTCAGCTTGTATAGTTTTGCCAAGTTTGCATCTACAGCAACGCTGCCCCTCTTGCTTTCCTGGAGTTTGGGCTCCCGCAAGGGTCTCCGCTGTCTGCTATCCTATCTATACCTCGTCATAGCCCACTTCTAATCGAGTAAATAAGTTCAAAACATTCCTATTCATACTTTTCATTGAGCATCAGCTAGGACGCCTCATCACTGACGGCTTGGTGTACCTATTAAAGTAAGCAGAGACGCCACCTTCCTGTACGATGGGCCATCGCTAGAGCTATCCGCTGACGCTGCAGGGCAGACCCTCGACAGAGTCCCGACATGGGGAGACACTAATGGGATCTTTATTGCCCAGAAACAATGAAGCTCATCCATTTCTCTGGGGCCAAAAAAATCCAAGCTCACTCCCAGCACGGGACACACCGGTACCTTGAGACGAAGTAAAACGGCTTGGTTTCTAGCTGAATCAGTCTCTCTCCATGTAACATTAGGCGTAGTTCCGGGCTGCCAAGGCCTCTAAGGTTGCCGTCAACCTGCGCAGGCTTAGCAAAACACATGGTGAGTTCTGGTCTCGTACAGCAAGACAAGCCGTCATAACTTGCATTATTCCGGTCGCTCTATTTGCTGCTATAGTCTACTACGGTCTTATATCAAAGGCAGCACTGATGGGGCAAGGGTGTAAGATCTGAGCAAGAGGCAAAGATAGCCTTAGTCCCACTTATGACGTGAGGTGTACAACGCGGAAGTTGTAGGAGGCCATTTAGGTCTTCGGGCTGGCTTGTATGTTTTATTTGACAATTAAGAGGCCTACTAGTCAAGCGGAGAATCAACAGTTTAGAAGAAGATTGGCCCGAGAGTGGTACTCCTAACAGGTCAAACTAAGACGGAGGGATACTGATACCTCCACCACCTATGCTGAACTTTAGCGATACCACTATCTACTAAGACCCCAGCCGAGCTCTTCCTCTCATGGAAAACGTCTAGCTGGCCCTTAGCTGCGTTCACCGGGTACCGCGAGATCGCGGGCCTATCAGGAACAGTTTCGGCATGCAAATGCGAAGACAAATCTTCTATCCACTTACACATGTCCAGCCCGACAACATCCCAGGCGCTTCAATTTGTGAACTCAAGAAGGGATGTATGCGATATTTCCCAATGAAAATAGACTGTCCTTGGGTTAATCTCTACGCTATGTATAGTTTTGAATTATTTTTTTTTAGGTCCAGGAGAAAACTTTAAACAGGTAACATCAATGACCAGAAACCCACACCCTCGTTTTGTCCTCCCTCCTCGTTGTAAACGTTCATATTGTAGTAAGAGATATTCTTATAACTAAGAATAGGTTGCCACTTGTTTGTGACAAATTCCCAGCTTAGCTACTGTTCAATTCATCAAAATTAAAATCAACAAGAGCCCGCCGGATAAGAGGCCGACAATTCATCTTGAGGTATTGTTAGCGTTATCACCAAGCTTGGCATCACGAGTGAAGGAAATACCTATGGGCTATGTTAGAAATGAATCATAAATATAGGCCTTGACTGTGGCCGAAAAGCGAACGGACTTCCAAGGCAGCATTGGATTTATATTCCGTTCTGTTGTCAGTTAGCATTGAACTGAACAACCTTCAAAGTTTCAACAGAATGCCAATAAATTGTCGATATGCTATTACGTAGCATGGCTCGCTTATCTCGTCATAGTTAACTTCTAATCGAGTAGTGAGTAAAAAAAACTGGCTCGCTTATTTCCGAATGTCCAAGAGCTACCAAGAGCTAATCTGGTGAAATATGGGGGCACTCCATGCCCGTAGCCTCATTAAGTAACGTTATAATTTCAGTTTGATTTTGACACTGCCTACTGCTACATTCTTTGTATAGAAACATGTGTAGCCCACCACGCCGCTTTTTCAAAAGCTTTAAATTTCAAGGCGTTAAATACAAAAAACAGCATTATGTGTGGCACACTGGCATCTCGGCTCTTGCCGAATCTCGAAGCTCGGACTGCAGCAACTTATATTAAAGATAGAGTCTGTAGTCGCGCTATCAAGCCCATCACCACTCGAACTAACCAGGAATGTTGAAGTCTAACTGTGTATCAATTCTCAAGGCTCTGTTGGCGGTTAACGTTAACAATAATGCATTTATATGCTCTGGCGTGGACAAGTTCATTCACTTCATCACTTAATCGTTGTCGCTTTTCTTTTCCAGTAACAGCCGTCTTAATCAGACTTTTCATTTTTTTCTACTACAGTGCAGTTCATCATAAAGTAAATAATACTAGTTAATAAACATATAGTCTTGCCGTATCATACTATAAACGTGCCATTTGTGGCGTGTAAAACTAACTATCACATTGTAACCATAATGTGTTCCCAAGGGAGCTTATATGAGAGTCAAATTTAACGGTGATCCTGCATATTGATCTAGCTATTATAAGTATAATTTTCATATCTTAGACTAGCCAGCTGTTAGCTACGTATAGTTACAGTGGTCTAAAGCACTGTCGGTGGCCAGCCAGATGGCGGCGTTTTGCAGCATCTGCATTTACATCGCAATCATGTCACCTCCAAAATGTATACTCTTGATGTTCAGGTTATTCAAATGATAAAAACATCAAGTGCTAGTCAATCGTCTTTTTATCTTTTTTTGCATCGTGTAAAAACATACACGTCGTCGACAGACCTAAATTCCCCTCTGATACACAACCAAAGATATATGTCAAACAATACTACTATACATGAGGTTGACTAAAATATATTCATTGAGTATAAAGCTTTGACTGTGGCGGTCTGTAATAATGGCGAACAAAAAAGTATAAAAACATAAAGCGGCATTTACGGTGTCATTTGTGATACACGTAAAGAATCTAACACAGGCGGGGTTTTGGGAAGCAGCAGTCGATCTTGTCTTTCACCGCTTTCTTGTGTTCTTTTCCTTCCTCTTACTTTTCATGCTGTGTCATCAAAGTCGAATTTCGCGTTCGAATATTTTGCATACCGCCCAAATTTATCTATCCATATCTTCCCCAAGATCGATATACTATTTCGAGCTACCAACCGCCATATTATTGACGAAGATACAATCTTAAACAAGACGCCAGCGCACTTTGCCATTTTTGGCTCGCAGCTTACTTAGCGTTAACTCTGTTTTCTCATAGTTTCCGCTTTGAACATCGGCTAAGCCTAAAACTACAAGCTTGTAACTGCCTACCTCATCTCAACTTCCAACAAACTAGAGCTTTGAACAAACAAAATTGTCTTAGAATGAGTTGACAGAAGCCTAGAAGCCGACCATTTTTACGTCTTGTGCGAACTGATTCTCTACTTTGTTTTTTTCCTAAGTTCTTCCCATTCAACTTTCTACGCTTCGTATCCTCTTTCCGCCCCGCCCCTCTCCGCAAACTCAACTAAACCCTAACAAAACAAGTAACTAAAAGTTGCCTTGCCCAACGGCTTCTAATTGATACGAAAGAAGATCTTCTTCATTTCCCGATAACTCCGACCTAAACCTCACTACTGCTTTCCAACCTATTACTCGCCAACAATGTGGGAGCTCTTGCGGCGCTTCTCGCAAGATCCTATACACCCAAACGGCTCACCCTCACGGAACCTCTCCTCGTCATCATCTTCCGTGCCGCGCCGGTCGTCGCCCAACTCCACCGCCTACGCCTCATCCACAGCGCCTACATTCGGTGCCAGCGCAACCTTCCCGAACGCGCACCAAGCCTCTACCGCTCAGCGTAGCAGCAATAACACTAACCACCTCCACAGCCACCACTCTACATCTGCCTTTGGCGGCAGAGATCGGCAGCCAGTACAGCGCGTGGTTTCGCCATTCCGCCCGCCACCGCTGGAGCCAATCGTCTTGTCTGGGTATAAGCCATCGACGCCGCGCAGTGCGAGATTGTTGAGCGTGGTTCTAGCAGAGGAAATTCGCATCATGGTGCCAGAGCGCTTAAAACTAGCAGACAGTTGGCGCATGGTGTATAGCCTAGATCAGGATGGCGCGAGTCTAGCAACATTGTATAACAAAGCAAGGGATTTTGAAGGACAGCGCGTGGGCTTTGTCTTGGTAGTACGCGACAACGACGGAGGTGTAAGTTTCAAAAAAAAACCATTTTACAATGCCACTCTTCAAGACGCACCGTCATAACTTATCTTCACTACATGATTTTATCAGAAAAGGCAGCCTAAATCATCTACATGCGCAAGACCGTAAACTGACATATCCAACATTCGCTACAGACCTTCGGTGGCTATCTCAATGAATTTCCACGGCCAGCGCCTTCCTATTTCGGCAACGGCGAATGCTTCCTTTGGCGCGCATCTGTTCTCGCGCAGCTACCCCCACCGCCATCCACAGACACCACCAACGCTGTGCGTAGTACAACCATCGGTTCACCTATTCACGGCACCTTCTCCACTCGGCCAACGTCCTCTGCCGCAGTATCAGTAGACCCATTTGAGTCTCTCCGCTTCAAGGCTTTCCCATACAGTGGCGAGAACGACTATTGTATCAACTGCGAAACAGGATTCCTGAGCTTGGGAGCTGGAGGGGGCCATTACGGTTTGTGGATCGATAGTGCACTAGAACGCGGCCATAGCTCGTCGTGTGATACGTTTGGGAACGAGGCGCTTTCGGATGAAGGCGAGAAGTTCAACATCTTGGGGCTTGAGCTTTGGGTTGTTGGTGCGTGATATAGGGAAATCACTAGACTTGGCATCTTTCATCTTGTTGTTCTTTTCTTTTCTTTAACCTTTGGCTTTTGAGTTTCTCTGTCATCCTATGCCTAAGATTGATCGAGGTTATATATTGATTGCTAGCTAACTATTGGCGTTCATAGCGGATTTTTTTTGTGTCATCATACCAAGCGCTGAGAGATATATACTCATGACATCGGTCAAGTACGAACATTATTACACTATGTAAGAGGTTGTGCTTTCTAGTTACTAGTTTGGAAATCTTCAATATGTTTCTTGATTTGCACTACTATAGTAATGCCATATATATTGATTTCATACTACACATTTGCAAATGATGATGACGCTTATGTAAAGCAGATGTGTATGTCTGTCTTCATTACTAGGTATCTTTCGAAGAAAACAAAATATCCCCCTCGTCTAAATAAAACAAAAAATATGATGCTCAGCTTGATGGTGTCTTTTCGTTCCAACACAACTTAACTAAGCACCCAATACACACGCTGGCAGATTCAATTAGCATATATCTTCTCATTTAACCCTTCCCCCTTCGTCTACCGCATGATCTCCTGGTAGATTAGCTGCTTTAGTTGCTCCTTAGTTAGGTTGTCCTTGTGCTTGTCAAAGTCAAAGAACTCTTCAGGAATCGGCGGAGCGGTCGGCTCATCATCGGGGTCGTGATAGGGCTCCAGGTACGGGTGCTTCAGAGCCTCCTCGACGGTAATACGCTTGACAGGGTTGAAAGCCAGCAGCTTCTCGAGCAGATCAAGAGCCAGATCAGACGACTTAGGGAATAGGGTCCGGAAGGGAACCTTCTTCTTGAAAGGTAGAGAGCGGATGTACTCGCGGGCACGGCGCGACTTGATGCCATAGTAGTCTTCCATAGTAGGGGTACCCAGAACATCCAGGATCAGCGTAAGTTGGTGGTGGTCTAAGGTAAGAATAGTTAGTAATATGCTCTTTATAGCTATATCTATAGCCCGCTACTTACAATCCTTTCCAGGGAATAGAGGCTTGCCGCTCAGCATCTCTGCCAGAATGCAGCCAACAGACCATACATCAATGGCCTTGGTGTATTCCTTGAAGGTAAGCATAATCTCGGGGGCACGGTACCAACGGGTAGCAACGTATTCTGTCATAAAACCCGAGTTGTCCTCCTGGGAAGCGGCTGAACGAGCTAGACCGAAATCGCAAACCTTCAGATCGCAGTTGGCGTTCAAAAGCAGGTTGGACGGTTTCAGATCACGATGGAGAACGTTGGCAGAATGCATGGCCTTCAGCGCACGCAGGGTCTGGTAGATAAAGTACTGACAGTGGTCATCGGACAAGTCTTGGGTACGGATAACACGGTGCATATCGGTCTCCATGAGCTCCTACAAGATAAGAAAAAAATAGGACGACGAATTAGCGAAATCTTCAGCGGTGGCGTCACAAAAACTGTCATCTTATAACAAGTTCATAGGAAAAGCTCAGCAAGATATGACATGCAGGTTTCTCTTGTTGGGCTAATGAGGGGTGAAGATCGATTGTTGGTTGTAGGATCAGTGGGTTGTCTGTCTTACCTGAATTAGGTATACTTCGTTGAAGGAATCGTAGCTTCGGGGCTTCTGGATATCCAGGATAGAGATGATGTTCTCGTGGTTGAAGTAGCGCAGCAGCTTCATCTCACGGAGTGTTCTTAGACAGAACATAGAGTGATCGAAGGGGGTGATCTTCTTAATAGCGACCTTTTGGCCAGATGGCTTGTGAACGGCAGAGCTATATAGTTTCAAAATCGCTAGTTAGCGCATCTGTTATGGCAGCGTGATATAGATTAAAGTGTTAGATGCCTTACCAAACAACACCATAGGCACCCTCACCAACGACATCCTGGATATCGTACTGTTCGCTGACATTGAAAGAGATCTTGCGGGAGCCCTGGGCATTGGGGGCGTTGGAACGAGACATGTCGGGCTAATGAATTCTCGGGAAGCCTGCCGAAAAAAAAGAAAAGAAACTGACAAGCAGGGAAGAAAAAAAGAAAAAGAGAGATAAAAAAAAAAGAGGAGGAAGAAGGAAGAAGGAAAGATAGAACGGAAGCCTCGAGAGAGAGAAGTCTAGAAGACAAATAGAGACAGAAAGGCGGTCGAGCTTCGAGTATATGTCCGTGAGCGAAAGAAAGCAAGAGCGTTTGTTTGGGCTGGGCTGGGCTAGGCTGGGCTGAGGGATCAGAGCTCTACAAAAAAAGTGGAATCGGCTTTGCCTGGCGTTTGGGCGCTGTAGTAGCGTAGCGTAGAGTATTGTTTTATTTCGTTTTTGTTTTGTATGAGCGTTGGTCTGCTTCAAGGTGGGGGACCAGCAACAAGCACGAAAACAAAACAAAAATGTCAAGTAGCGCGCTGCTGCAATGCAAGATCAAAGAACCTACTCGAAATCTGTAGCGAGCAGATATTCGTTAGTAAGACTATAGTGTAAATCCAAGTCGAGGCGAAACTGGATAAATAACAGCGAGGAAAATCGAAGAACACGGCAACTCTGCTCTAGTCATATAGCGGAGGAAGAAGCTTTAAGAAGTCTATTCTTATCCTGGCCCGTCTGTCCATCCAACCAACCGACAGCCCACCTTCAAGCTTGGGTTAAGAAGGGGGGGGGCCACGGCGCAGACAAGCTAAACAACCAAACAGCTGTAAAGTACGGCTTCTGCTAACCAGGACAAGGACCCCGGCCAAACTGGCTACTAGTACAGAGGGGAATTGAAGGAGTAGGATACGCTTCGGGTGAGGAATCGAAGGTGGAGAGCGTGATAGGGGGGTTGGCTGTTGGTTAGCAGTATAAATGGGATGGTAGCTAGTGCAGGCGGCTACCATAAAGCTGGCCAACTCCAATATCTATTAGAGTCAATGGTCGTGATTGTATCACATGTACTTACAAAAGAACAGATAGCTCGTCGCAAGGTTGAAAACGGTATAGGTAAGGAGGAAATGTAGGCAATGTTTCTCTTGTTCTCGAGCAGATGAAGAGGGGAAGTTTTGAGTTTAATCAAGAACATTGGTTTTTTCTTCCAAACAAGCTTGCTCAAATGGCCTAAACGGGCGTTATTGTACTACTGTGTGCATGTACTCAGTACAATAGCTTGAAAACCCTGTACTGAATGAGGGGTCTTCTCCTTGGCCAGCGCAAAGCAAAATTGGTAACTACTAATTATTTATCCAATACTACCAACGAAAAGGACAAGGACATTGTATCTGCACACATCTAAATTAAGACTAATATCATGTGGCCATATAGGATTGTGTCTTATTTGTGATTATGAAGATGGCAAAGCCATGATTTAGTACTATTACTACGTGCTTGCTTTTACCGCCGATATAGCACATGGAAGGTTTACTAACAGGCACTTGACAAACTAGCCATGCTAAAAGAATATTTAGTCCCAATTTCTCATGTTGCTTGGGCCCTTCCGGGGGCACTCGTTTGACCAAAAGATTAATAGGGGTGTTGTTGTGATTGCGAATAAGTGTGTAATCGTTGCAGGTAGGTTACCGCGCCCGTCAAACAACGACTTAGCATGGTCATGGAAGACGGAACAGGGCAACCATTGACAAGGAGACCTTCACTTCTAAGAACTAAACACATTAAAGGGAGCTTGAGGGTGCTGAAAGTCACTTCACCATGTCTGTAGTATATTCAAAGCGCCATGGTATCTTATCTGTTCTTGTACTTGAGAAGCCCCTATGGAGCAGTGTTACAGCAAACTTTAGATGAAATCGCACAGGTCTGCGTATAGAGCTGAAGTTCGAGCTCATATTATTTCCTAATAGCTCTGATAATGGTAGCAGTGGCAGTACAGTAGGTGTTTTGGCAGCTGCAGCTGCGGGTGGGATCCGACAATTTTTCATAACCATGGACTACAGCTTTGCAAATATGAATCTATTGCAGTCCTAAATCTTTAGCGCTGCTCAAATTTACAGACTAAGATTCAGCTTTTGAGCTCATTCCCTAATATCAGAGCGGCCAACTAGTCAAGATCAGAGAGCTACCGGCCAACCAGCAATGCGAAAAGGCTTTAGGTATGTCCAAGGTAGGCTTAGTAATGGCTTGAACATGTCGTCTAGAGCGGATAGCAACTAAAAACTATATATATAACAATGTTCAATGTACTATCCTCAACGCAGAGGACAACAGGGTAGCATAAATGGCCGAAGGTCTTGATATAGCTAGGTTGCGGCCTTTGATGGTTCATGATGTTGTCACCCGAGTCCGTGGAATACAAGGAGCACAACCACCTTCTTCAGCCACTGGTGTTTGCCACTTAATGGCACAGCACGGCTAAAGGCAAGAGGGCCAGTGCAGTTGATACAGGGATATACCAGCAAGAGTGTAGACTGCTACGACGAAAAGAACACGGTCTCTAGAGGAGGGAGAAAGAAACAACGGCTAGCCTTCTCGATTGAAGATTCAGGGCTTAGCAAGCGACAAGCTCTCAAACTACATCAAACAAACCGCCTAGCGAGGCAGGATTCTAGAAGCAAGCTATAATGGGCAGACATTTCAGTCCGACCAACTAAACAAAGACAGCCACGCTTTATATAGTTAGCGCGAAGGCTAACTAGGTCGTAGCTCATTTTGCTTTCGTCTAGCTTGGCTGGCTGATACCATATTAAAGTACCCAAGCTCGTCAATAGACGCTAAGGCGTCTACAAACCTTCCTCTACTCTCAGTTGAGTTAAAACGTGTGCATGTAAGAAACACTGCTTAGATAAGAAAAGAGGGGTAGACAAAACAGGGGAGGATAAAAAGATACATTTACGAGTTATGTGCAAATCAAAGTAGAGAAGAGAGCTTACATAGTACGTGCCATAGTTCCAAAGTCGAAACAGATTTTGAGATATTCTTCAGTATAACATAACTGCCCATCACATTAATACTACATGGTACTAGTACAGAGCTCAGAGCATGAACATGACCACTGGTATATATATGATAGGCCGGCCGGCTTGTTTTAGTATCCAACCCCGCTGGTTGGATCAGCACAGAGGCTGCATACATATATGTAGAAGACTTCATAGTATGCATATCCAGTCAGTCAACGCTGTGAATTACCATGTTTCGAATAAGCTGCCTACTATGTACAAGCATCATGTAAGCCAGTAAAGTGGCGTATCACTGGTTGTTTCAACAAAGGGAAGACTATACAAAAAAGCCTCAGAGCCCTCATTCAACAAAAGACTATTGGCAACCATTCTCCGTGGAAAGTCTGCACCTTTGGTTACGTAGAGTAGTCAGTTTATGTGTTGCATTCCATGTATCAATACCAGTTCGATAAACACCCGACAATTTATATGTATAGAACTAGATAGCAGAACTGATTATTTTATATCACTGACAAATCTGGCTTTCCGTCATCACGGCGCATCGAATATTCTTGATAGTGACCAATCACGTACATCCAGTAAGCGATAAACTGATACATGAGAAGCATGTCCCTCCAAGCCTGCCTCCTTTACAATCTTTAAATTGTCTGACAAATTCAAAGTTACTCTTCAAAAACTTCGATATTTCGAAAATTGAAGCAGCACAAACCAAAATCTTGACGAGATAAAGCACAGGGATAATCATCAATTGTTGTTGTACTAGTAGTTGTAGTACGTAACAGCAACAAAATGCTAGTCACTCCAGCCCCTAGTTAACTAGCAGAGACTTTAAGGGAAGGAGAAAAAGCGCATTACTAGTACAATGAATCCTGTCTTTAAGTAAAAGTCGCATCCCAGTAAGAAACCAGAAGAAAAGCTCAAAAAGAGAAATGTGAAACTGACGCACTTACTAACCAGCGTTACATACAGCAAGGATCTCACGATGTTTGAAACGCGCCCCCCCCCCCTCGGCGTTCAGGATGCTCCAAAAGATATCAACTACTCCTACTCGTAGTCACTTTTGTATCATTTCCCTAAATCTCACGATAATCAGCCGCTGTCGCCTATAAGAAGAGACATCATTACGCCAGGACGCAGAGAGAGATGTAAAGGAGATAGGATACGTTTCCATTATAATGGACCTACTATGTAGACAAGTATGCTCAATGACCTGCGACTCTACCAAGAAAAATGAGCGGCACACTTATATCATCAAGTAGTTATCAGTACAAGGTTTCATTTGGATTCGTTACAAAATGCAAACTGTTGGAGCAGACCCATCCAGTAAACCACTATTGCAAAAGTATTCTTGGCCCCGGCGCCTAAGCTTGATCACGACTGGAAGAACTTAAACAGTCTAAAACAAACACATGAGCAAGAAGAAATGCAATCACAGTGCAAAGAACGTCTCCATATAAGATATCAGTCTATTGAATTGATGATGTGTATTTGAATTATAACTCACGAAGAGCATACGACTCCAGGACTGACAATCTAGATAGATTTAATGCCTAACCGTAAGCCAGCTACCAAAGCTTCCGACATATGAAGCGTATTTATATATATCTCCCAAGCCCAAAGACTTTTTGTATTAAGTCCACTTGGCTAGCCCGAATATGACAGTTTAGATTGTTCAAAGTCTGCTGAACCCACTAACAACATATGATAACAGGTTGTAATTGTAATTATATATATATGATGTATACTACAATCACGAAGATGATACCAGGTTTCTATACATGGCAGAGTTATTTGTATGACACAAGGCTTTTAACTTACAAAGCATGCAGACTCCCAAGCGACCTGTTGTGACCACTTGACTAGCCAACTAGTACCATAAGCCAACCCCCCCCCCCTCTCATTTAACCTTCCACAATTCGACTTCTTTAGAGCGGTGGTACGGTGAATACAAGTCTGAAGTTAGTTGAAGCCCCAGGCAGGTGTTCGGGTGATATTGGTGGGGCCAACACTTGAGTCTCAGTCGAATACCTTATATGCAAACTAGCTCCTACCTAAACCTTCAAGAAAAGCTGTCCGTGCTGAGGATTTTTTTCGGCATTGGCTGAGTGATCTGAGATGTCGCAACCACACTATGCTAGCCTGCAAGGAGATAATGATATCAGGGGAAAGATGCAGTGACGGGCGAGCTGTCGTCGAAGAAGCCAGCAGCAAAACACGTCAATGATGATAGTTTATATATCATAATATCTTTCACGTTTCGTGATCCGCACAAGGCCGAACAAGTCATATAATGGTAGTTGTATATCTTCATCGTCTACTAGAATCACAGAGATTATAGTGGTGACTGTATGTTCTACTTACGGTGATCATATTGTGTGTGTGTATATTACGTTAACCTACTTAACCTAACGACGCCAGTTTGGCTACTAAACAGCTCTAAGCCTTCTGCTAAAGAGTAGAGGCACGATTATCTTTATATAAGCGGGATCAGGCGACGGCGCATACGCTCTCTTGAAGAAGCAAATTCTTTTCTCTGAGCAGGAGTTCACCGTAAGAATATCTCGATATCCACCCTTCCGCAGGTGAGATGTGCCATCTTTGCTGAGATATGTAGTCGGCTCCAAAGCCCACACATGTGGTAGAACCATTCAGCTTGGCTATCGGGTACAGGATACAGACGAAGAGCATATACTGTATCTTTCCATAGCCCTTAAGAACTAACACCACAGTAAAGTGATCTTTAGAGTTCTATTGATCTCGCATCTAATGTTCATAGTACATCGCAATATAAATCAAATATTAAAAACATATGATAAACCAGAAACAAAGAACAAGGCCCGATTTAGCCGCCAGCAGGCCAGAAAAGAGGATCAAACAATCAAGACACCTCGCACCTTCACTTGTGTCTGTCCTCTTTCAACTAACTCTACTCTCTCCTCCGCCTCACCTTCGCCTCTGCGGGTGGTACTCCTGCCACTTGGT
>LXGT01000213.1:0-52441 GCA_001640655.1 Endoconidiophora laricicola | reverse complement strand
GGGGGGGGGGGGGGGGGGGGAGAGGAGAAGGTGGATTGGAGGATGGATGGAATAAGAGGGACGGGAGAATGACAGAGATAAATCTGGGATAATAGCTACAACTGTAGAGGCCAAGAATATTAGCCAACCAAGCACTAGAGATGGTAATTACTGACAACCCACACTTGATCAGGACTTGAGACAGATTGGACGATGTATTTCAAATCGCAGAACACAGAGCAGTTGCATTATTATACGCCACCAAAATACGCCACACATAGCTTTGTGATGCGATACAACAATCATTCACCCATTCAATTCGTCTGTATGGCCTGCCTTTGTTTTATCATTGAAGGCTTTGTCGCCTAGCGAAGAGCCAGCCGGAACTACAGGAGAGAAAGTTAGCAAGAGGGAGAACACCAAGCCTGCAGTGTTCGCGCATGAGATCCGTTCTTAATGCACTAGACCAGTAATATTTGTAAGCAAGCCATTTTTATTTTCATAATAGCGCTGCTCTAGCCTCAGGCAGCTAGAACGAGGCGTTGTGTCATGTTATTCATGATTGATATTAATTTGTTTCTATCTTTACTGTGAGCACGGTTGTAAGGCACAGATAATAAACAGCGAGTTAACTTTAGATTGATTAGTAGTCTCCCACCCAGTTTTTTTTTTGGTAATATTCCACGATTATCTTGATTGGGTTTCACTCATATGACCATTTGAAATTGCCCTTGGACACTGGGATTGTCTACATAGATATACATTAGTAGTATATAAAAGAAGGGCATGGCAAGTATAGTGAAACTTGAAAAAAAAATGAATGACATATTTTGTCGTCTTTGCTAGTAAACTATCCCAAGTACATATAACGTGTGAAGACAAGAGTACATGCACTGTATACATAGAAGAATGAGGAGAAGAGTTCAGGGCGACGAAGAGAAACATTAGCGAATAGCAAAATATAGCTACGTCCCGGGGTGTCAAGCAGATACTTTGTCAGCTGTGAGCTGATCGACCCTCAAGCCATCCAAGCAGCCAAGTCAATCAGCCAGTTAGTCACTTGGTCTTGCCGGAATTGCCACCAAGAACGATTACCACAACAAGAAAGCCGGTTCTTCCAGGCCACCTGACGTGGTAGTGAAGAGCGTTGATGATATATACATCGTATAGACCGGACAACAGGTGAGGCCTTCAAGTGACAACACCAACAAGAATAAACATCTTTTTGTAAGGCCTTCCAAAAGTAACGATGAGCTTCTGGAAGCCAAGTAGAAGGCCGAACCCTCGTAGTTCTTTCTACATTAATAGTAGTGACTGGGATATACGGAAACTCTTTCTCCGTTGGCTAGCTAAAGCATTACCAACAACAAAAACCAACGATGGGCGAG
Organism: Endoconidiophora laricicola; assembly: GCA_001640655.1. Lineage (NCBI taxonomy): Eukaryota > Fungi > Ascomycota > Sordariomycetes > Microascales > Ceratocystidaceae > Endoconidiophora > Endoconidiophora laricicola. Next base: position 51,074 of record LXGT01000213.1, on the reverse strand, counting down.
CTTGCCACTGCCATCCATGACTGATAGTTCATATACGTAATTCTACTAGCAAGGTTTACAATATTAAGTTGGTTAGCTATTCGAGGGGTCCTCCATGACTGGTCCACAAAGTCACAGTAGTAGTATGGGGGTTTTTTTTTTCTATGTGGTTGTTTTGTTTTGTTTTGTGTTCCGAATGACCCAAAAGACCAACAAAGGGAAGTGGTGTAGTAGAGCCAGGATTGAGACCCCTACCATACTTTGCTTATCCTTGCCATAGAAATCAAAGAAAGCTTCACCGAAGCTTCTCTAGGCAACATCGTTTACAACAGCCAATATATATATAGTATGCATCGCAACATAGAGGCGAGATGCAACGGGTCAGTCTGCTGCTGCTGATTTTTCGGGAGGCCGTAGAGAGGAATAGGGACACACACCGGCCTTCAAGCATCCTGAGTATAATATGATAACTCGCCATGGCCTTCCACCCTATTGCATTAGAGGGGCTGGCTGGTCTACAACTCGAGCTGCTAGCATTGAGCAGCACAGACGCAAGTTACATAGCGCTTAGCTTTACAACATTCGGCAGATACTGGACACAAGCGGGATATGGACAGAAAATCCTTGTCTAATATTTGCAGCCAGTTGCCATATTACCTTTCTCGTAGATATGATAATAACGAGAGGAGGAGGAGAGTGCCTTACATTTGCTAACATGGACAAAAAATGCCGAATTAGTAGTAGTTTACCTTTTTTTTTTTTTTTGCCTCATGGGACCTTCTCTGCCGGCCAAACAAAAAAAAAAGCCCATGAATAAAGAAAATGATCATGACGATGTATACCAAGGGAAGGGCAACAATCTCTTTTAGTAGTACTGGACAAAAGAGATCCATATGAATTTGCCACATCGTCAACCGCATGAAAATATGAGAAGTTTCTGCTCGTCTCATGATGAAATTCTGACCCGCGTTCGGCCACACTGCGGTAGAAGAATAAAACGACAAGAAAAATACTCTATTATACTCCGGATTATTCACTGCAGCCATATCAGCATTCCAGTCTGCTTTCCTTTTTCCTTTCTTTTCCGGAAACTCCCCATCAGCCATTGGGGACTCCGTTTCTAATAGCACTAGTTGCATTTTAGTCTGCACTCCTAAGACATCGTCTTGACTAATTGCTCTTTTACATAGTGTCTAGCCTGAAGCTCAAAAGTGCCCAGCAGCGTGGCCATTTTAGCCTTATCTTTAGCATTGCCCCTTCAGGCATCATCTTTTTTCACTTTTTCTTTCCTTTTCTCTATATAAACTATTACAAAGCGTATCTCTTTGCTTATTACGCGGAAGCCGGATGTTGTCTTCAGTGTGGGTTTATCACCAGATGTGGAAAATTACCGAATATCGCCCATTAATGCAAATAATTAAAATAAACTTTACCTACGAAATTTATTTTGTTCATAATTTTTTTTTATAAAATTAATTTTAAAATTAAAAACAAATTCACACGCCCCAACCACCAACATGCTGTTGAAAGACTTCAAAGACACTCCAGTTGCGCTACCTCCGGAACTCTGTAGGAGAAAAAGAGTGGAATAAATATCGAAATTACAAGCCTTGCTTCACCGACTTCTTATTTGTACCTAAGATGGAAGCAAGCCTGTATACTACTTAAATCAGTGTTGTCTAGTTTAGATCAGACGTACACAGACAGGCATATGCATATCTGCCCAATACTCTCCTAAAACTAACAAGCAGTTGAAAATATACAGCAAAACAGGCGTTGGATACATGGATAGGTTAGCCTTGGTGCCAGCAAGGGGAATTGGATCCGACACAAGCATGTACCATATGAACGAACAGCGTGCCTATATCTAAGTGTACAAACAGGTCATCTGGTGTATGTATATATATATATATATATATATGTGTGTGTGTGTATGTGTGCTACAAGTATTGCTTACGCCTTTTGGAACTATACTCCTCGTTGTTCCCACACTAATCGTCTGGTTTCGTAAAATAGTATTGCTGATATCTTGAGCAACTTGCTGGTTGTTTAGCTAACCAGCCCCCTCCCCCTCTCCTGTATGATACCTGCTTGCCTCCGCCTCACCGCCAGTTGTTGCTCAATCATCTAAAGCCAACCAACCTGCCAGCCCTCCCTTTCTTGCTCGGGTCCCCTCTCTAGCTGCAGACAACTTGAAGACATCGTATAGTAAAACTACAGCAAACAAAAAGAAATGTCACTTTCCGGTTGTATGCGACAAAATCTTAGTCATAAATGCTACCAACTGTTGATTACTATGTATAGCATCCAAAGCGTGTGTCCTGCCTGTCCTGCAGGTGGAAATTCGCACATGATCTGGAATTTCCTTCCAATGAAATTGCATCGTTCGCCTCTCCCTTTCGCTATTAAGGTGCAGCGGAGGCAACAGAATCCGGGTCAAACGCCGCTGGTCCTTCACCTCCTCCTCCTCCTTCCTCACTACATACATGTACGCTTATATTACAGGCTCTCAAGAAGGAACAGGTAGGTAGAAGGGGGGGGGGGGGTAAATAAGGGCTAGGCTAGGCAGAAACACGCTTTTACTCCCTCTTAACAAGAAAAAAAAATTAAGAACAAAAAGAAATGCCTGGTCAAGTCTCACAATTCATGGGTCATAACCAAGCAACATCGTGGCTAAGATACCACTATAGTTCATTGTCCCCCTTGCTACTTTCGTTAGTACTGGCTTAAAGCTACTCAGGCTTATGGTGTCTGGAGATGATCGCAGGGGGGGGGGGTCCTTACTTGCTTTCTCACCTAACCCACCAACAACGCAAGCTTACAGTGGCAATAGTAAATATCATCATACATAGTAGTAGCGGCTGGCTGAAAAAATCTATATATGTAATCCGTCAGCCTATTCCTTCTGTAGCCGATTGCATAATGCAATATCATAGACAATATCACCGTTATAATAGCCAATAGCAGGTGTTTTACTCTCAGATTGACGAGCTCAAATCACACAAGTCAGGTGCCGTCGCTCGCCAACGGCCTGTGCAGAAGCGCAACTCTCTGTTTGTTGTTTGCTTCCTTCTTATCACCATTCACTGCATGCGGAAACCGTGAATATCCATACACACCTATCTCTCTTGATTCTGCTCCACTGCTTGACCCGTTTTCGGCTACCTTGCTGATGCTACTATGCCTCGGGTATATGCAGAGTCAAGCACCACGTCTGTACACTCACAGCGTATAGATACATTGCGTGTATGTGTGTGTGTGTGTGTGTGTGTGTGTGTATGTGTATCAAAATAGCAGCTTGTTATCTTTTTCTCCTATATAAGGGAGGGTGTGTTGTAAGCAATGGGCAATATGGTGATAGCAAATGTCGATACAAACAATCACTATCAGTAGACCATGCCCTGAAAACTTATCAATGCATAGGCGAGCTATACAGGTAGAAGATACGAATCTAGACGATGATACATTTGTAGAATATATGGTAGTACTATCTCGTTTCTCCAAGTTTTACGTACCTTGGTCTCTATCTGGTTGTCAATTTCATTCAACCCCAGGTCCTTGCTTTGAAATCTACAAGATCTTGTTCTTTCCTCGAAGCTAACAAGTCTCAGCGTTTCTTTCCACGTGCTACAACCTGCCTGCATATGGCGGGTATGTATCATTCTATCAGGGATTGCCCATTACACTCTTACTTCGGCTGTCCGTTTTGTATTATATATGTTCTTTCCTTTCCTACCGTTCAGGGCCCAGCCAAGTTGGATGGTTGTTGGGATCTTTCATGATACTACTGTCAACCTCCTAGCCTGCTTCCTTGAGATCCTTATCGAGCGATTAGGTTATTTAGCCCAAGCCAAATACACAAGGACGAAGAAGAAGATTATAGATAAAAATAAAAAATAAAAAATAAAAAATAACAAAAACCTGGACTCAACAACAGGCTGAAAGCTTCTTCTAATTCATCCCGGTTGTAGTAGTACACATCGTTCAGCCCTGGCATCGGCTCCGATATTAGGAAGAGGATGGACAAGGTGTTTAGTTGAGTCGTGCTTTCACATGTCCTACCAACTATCGAAGTCGTCTGTCCGTGAGACACACTTGCTTTCTTTCTTCCAATTTATATGTCCCGTTCTAAGGAGGCATAGGCTGGAGTACCACACGGCTAGATCTCATATATCTCAATCAGTTTGAGTAATATTACGAATGTGTCACGGCGTATGCAGTACTGTTCATGTTGTAAAATCCTTTGACTCAGCCATCATCTTTGAAGCAAAGCGTGTATCTGATTATACAAGATCAAAAAAATAAGAGAAATATGCATGCATGTTAGGGTTATAATGTACTGGGTTATCATAAAAAACCCTCTTGGTTGAGAATTCAAAACAACATTATAATTCGTAGTCAATTGCCCTGGGTCAGACAGGCGCTTATTACCACCCTCATATGTTGAACTCAGCGCCCAACCGTGAAGCTAGCTAAGGTATTTGCTGCCCGATGATAATAGTAGTTATCTACTATCGCTAGCCCGAATAAACAGGTAGATTGGCAATTAGCAAATGCTGACGAGGTGTTTGTGACCAAAGGGCGATAAAATGAAGCAAAAGGCTTTGTTTTTTCTTTCAATCATATAAACGTGGCGGCTATGATTTCTCGTAAAAAGCCGAAACGGAGTGGCTGATGATATGACTGCGCCTTGGTTATCTTACCTGTCGATTTAAAGAAAATGAACCCGAGCTTCAATTTGCTGTCAGCTTCTCATCCATTCTTACTGTTCTTGATGGCTGCGCATGCGACGCTTCCTTGTTTACTATTTCTCGTCCAAGTCTAGAACGTCTGATGTGTTATGTGTAAAAATATATGAATGGTTGAAATTACTATCCTAATATTACTAGTACTAGTACGAGCTTAGATAGGACCTAATAGTAGCTAGCAATCTAGTAATAAGGCCAACAGTAAATTTAATTACTGCAGGAAATAGATCCACCCCTTATCTCTATCACCATTAGAAAGTGTAATCACATGTGTATCAGCGGCAACAAATAGAATGAAAGTGGTAGCTGAATACGGTCAGCTGTTGCCCTCATTTGCTGTTCATTTTGATCTTATTTGCTAAATTGTGAGCGACATCATGCAAAGTGCGGCAATACGGGGAGGAGTAGGAACACTGAGTTAGTTATTGGGAGAAAGGGGAGAAGTAATAATAATAATAATAATAATAATAATAATAATAATAATGATAATATAACAATAATAACGGATATGAACGTGCTGCACTAAATGCCAGGGTATATTTTACTAGAACATAGGCGGTGTTCACTAAATCAACTCTATTTTTTTTTCTTCAGCGGCTGTTTGGTTATCTGTTTAGAAGTGTATCATTTATAGGAGAATAATAAATGTACAATATCAAGTACAATGAGGCTCTACAACAACGAACATTTTCTTCCATCAAAGAGAAGAAAAAACAAAAAGTAGCCGGCTCAGGAAACCCTGCCTATGATGAGCTTCTGGGGATTACGGGGATAAATTTGCCTGTCCAAAAATGTGTCACATGGGGTGCCTTGAATACCAGGATCAGTAAAGTGATTATAAGCCAACAATACTTTCTGAGAAGACAAAAAGCAGGATAGAGAACATCAAAAGAGGAGAGAAAGGGTTCGACAAGGTTCTTGGGCTTTTGGTAGACTAGCCTTCCTACTATATAACCAATTACAACTTAACCCCCCAAAATATTAGTGGTGTGGTAAGCCCCTGCTTTGCGGGGAGTTATCCCAGTGACCCTTGCCAAATAAAGTAAAGAGGGACACTTATAGCACCTAAAACTTGAGCTTCCACCTGGAGAACAAAGCTTTTGTGTTGTGCAGACAATAAACATGTTACCTATCAGTAGTAGCGAAAAGCTTGTATCCCGGAAACATTGATAGTGTCTAGCTAAGAACACCACCATTCTAGGTTTGTTGTATACCTTGTACATCTATCTATTTATGATGTGGAATCACGGAAAAGTAGCATAATGCTATATTGTTGGATGCCCTGTTACGCCGGGAGTTTATTTTATATTATATTATATTATATTATTTTATTTGAAAAACCCCCAACAATATATATGAGATTTGTACTGCCGATTTTAGTCGTGTTCGGTCTCCTAATACCTGCAGACCGAAACCAAGGAGGTGGGTAGGAAGTGAGAAGCATGCTCTTTGAGATGCATATGCTCCTGACAATAGCCCCAGCAAGAGGAATGGGAAAGGGATAGGAAAGAGAGAACGATACATTCACCCTGGGCCTGTGATAAAAAATTAACTATAGTAGTTGGGAACCGATCGTTCTACTGGAGGCTAGTGCTATTGTTGACATACTGGAGGCTTGACTAGTGCATCGAGCCTCTCGGGAACGTATTGTATTCGCACTATTTAGTAGCAACTGAATGGCTACGCATATCATGGCAATTGTTTCAACTTTTATAACAGCATCAATATTGTTGCTCATTGTCTTGCTAGAGTTAGATCATCTGGCAACGCATTCTAGGTCTCCTGAGTCACAAATTCACGGGGTCGTACCGCAAACGGAGTTGGGCCCTTAAAGCGACGCCTCATTCTGCAAAAAAAGTAACCCAGTCAGAACGACAAATGACAGTCTATAGTCATCTTGTTAGTACGTATAACTCTCGATATGACGGATACGACAGGAACTCTTTATACTTTCTCCCTCTTAGCAGCATATGATGGTTCAGTGCCATAAGTAGGTCTAGCAGTAGATGGTATGGATGGGTGTGAGGGTGGGTTTGTCACAGGACATACCTGCGCGGGTAGGCTTCGGCTGGAGCATAGACCTTGACGGAGGGCAGATCATTAACATCTTAACGAGAGGCCGTAAAGCTGCATGGATCAATCCGCCACAGTGTATTGAAGCGGTGCTGACCGGGACGAACGTGAACTCCATGACTATCATCATATTTGCCCTGGGGTTGTTGTTGTTTTAATTGCTGTTGAAGTTGCCCCCCCCCCCCCCCCTCCCTCCTCTGTTTAAGGGACTTGGCAGTCAGGGAAACAAAGCAGGAGAAAGATACCGATATTGGAACCTCTTTAGGCTTGTCCATCAACCTAGTAGCTATCATTTCGTACCAGACTAACAGATATACAAAGACAGCGGCGGGGTGGAATGCGAAACAACCTCTGGTTAGTTTTGGTCGTCTAGATGTTGGACATATACCAATATCCTTTAATTTTTATCTATTTACCGAGTTTTCTTGTTACCTATATATTTGGGTAGTTTCCTTCAGTACCCAGTGGCACAATAAATTTGCACAAACATTGTTTTCTTTGACGAAAAAGCACAATCCAATCACGGCCCTAACTAATCCATTCGTTTCCTATCAACCTCAAGCGCTATCATAGAAACTTCAAGAACATCACGCACAACCTGCTAGGTTATTATCAATCAATCGAATATCTTGTGAAGCAAACATCGAGACTTAGCAACACTCTTTTTGGTCGCTCCCTCGCCGCTGTTACCATTTGTAACAAAACTCGCCCTCGCACATATTTCACACTACTTTAGCCTAGAATATCGAATCTGATCCCAATCTGAACAAATGTTGGTGCCACCATCTTGCCGCTAGGCCCCCAATCTATTCATCGTCCCTCACTGCTTAATGGCCCTCAATCGTTCACACCAGCATAAAAGTACATACTACTCTATTTGCTAGCGAGTGTCGGCCATAGACGCGCGCTAGGTCTAAGGTGGAGAGAGAAGAAAAAAAGACGCACAGAAGCGTGGTTCCATTCCTTCACGGTGGCCGACCAAGATCTCAATAACCTAGACATGCATACCCCGGGAGGTCTTCGCCAGAGACGTTTTTGTTCTGGCTCCCGTCTACCTGCGCATATGCCGTGGAAGCTTGGGCTACCCTACGAGGCACAGAGCCACATGGAACAGATCCCCCTTACGCGAACGAGAGGGATCGTGATACTGCTCGGCCGTTTTTTTTCTTCTTCTTCTCTTCTACTTGCCAGACGGCTTTGGCTCTAGAATCTTTTCATCGCTAGCTATGTTGCTGATCATCTACTAACAGGCCTTATAGTACAGATACCAACCTATTCTATTCGTTTATATACAATATATTCTATCTCATCTAGAAGCTTGTCATTCTGGATCTGCACTATCTGGTATGTTGTCCATTTGCTAGATATCTACTGATATTCTATTACAACATATTCATACTTCCCGACTTCTACCTACGAATATATTCTTATTGGTGGAATATCTTCTCGAGTCCTGTCTCATGCCCATCTTACCTACAAGTTGGGTGTATATGCGGTCGTATGCTTTCTGAAGCTATAACTTTGAGGTCGTTGCAAATTCTTGATATATCACTCTCCCATGCACCGTGAATCCCTGCACGGAACACAGCATAACCTGTTCTACACATGGTTCTGTAGTAGAAGCTACCTGCATTGCATGACGGCGGCAATATATCCTGGAATTAGCATACTCTTTGCATGACCTATCAGTGTATGCCCATTCTAATTGGCATCATCTAAATAGTTGATGGTTTGCTAGACAAGGGCGCAATATCATTCTCATCTGATCTATATAGTAATTAACATTGATTATAGGATAACGTTCCGATAGCAGTATTTAATACCGTACGAACTTACTTTGTGACAATCTGCATAAACGGAAAACATGGCCCACAATCGTCACAACCTTTATGATCTTAAGCATGAGCCAAACGATATAGTAAGTATCTACTTATATCTTCTTTCTTTCCCTTGTTCGACTTTATTTCACAAATATCCCCCGTGAACCACCTCCCTTAACCCATGTGAATAAACAATATCCACAACCTCCACGTCAATCCCAGTCACTTGCTCCCCCCCCCCCACACACACCTAGATGATGTACTTTCATCAACGCATCTGTGAACATTACCCTTTTTTTTCGTTTCTTATTTTGAAGAAACGAAAGACGGATATGCACTTGGATAAGCGTAGTAGCTTGTCAAAATCGATACCGCAAGAATACACTGCATCAATCAAACGAGAATGGGTTATATACATACACCAATCTCGACTTTTGATTCGACCGTCGTTCACGGTACTGATGCCGTTAAAAAGGTAGCCATGCCCTTGTGAGCTGTTCAACTATTTTTTCTTTTTCTAGAAGCATCCTGTGCCATCTTCAAACAAGGATGGCTACGTATGCTCGATTATCCCTTGGGTGGCTTTAGGCATAGCAGTTGTGCCTATTCGTCGACTGTGACACTTGCTTTCAGTACAAGCATACATTCCTGAAATTGGCGTTTTCAATTGGCTACATCCTTGTATAAGGAACGGATTGTACGAGTTAATATTCATCCAAGAAAGCCGCATTGATGTTATAAGTGTTGCGGAAGATGACTTCATCAGCAAGCCAGAATATCCAATTTCAAGTGAAATAAGAATTCCAGCAGTCAGGTTACGGCACTATCGACAAAAGGTAATGTCTGTTACTTTTTTAGCACGACTGGGTTTGCTTTCGATGTCCTTGTCTGCCGCTTCATGACAGTTCCCCCCGGGGTTGACTTTCGCATTGTTTATCCCTGCTACCGGAAGCGCACGCTTCAACTGTTCATTATACAACACAGCACAGCACATCGATATAATCTATATCACAGAACGAGCAATATTGGCGAAGCATAGCAATACTATGCGATACCGCAGATTGCTACATGGAATTTTGTTATATTTATCTTGCAGATTAAGTCTTGGAAGTCCAGTACGGAACTGCTTCCTTGTACTCATGGCACGACACTTGGCACAAGCGAGCTAGGTGGCTGTTGTCCTTAAGGAAATGTTTCGCTCGCCTCGGCTTTTCTAGCTCATGTACACTAAGCTCCCGTCATCTTGAGCTTGCCCTTTCGGACTGTTCTATTCCTTGGGAATACGTTGCCCTATAATCGTCCAGTCAAGTCTCGTTGCATTTTGGGCCTCACTATGTCGCTTTCATGCGGCGGTTTCATAGTTGGTATTGCCGACATCACCAAATGCGGTAGTCCCTAGTTGCAGCTGGATGGGAGACGAACTGTGGGCTTCTCGCTAGTAGTACTAGTTTGTACTTTGGAAACCCCGTAGTCGCCTGGCATCTCTGAATCAACTTGAGTATGCTGGTACGAGGCACTAAGCAAGTCTAGTGCCCTGTTAAGATGAGTATGATTTGAGCGCTAAAACAAAAACGGATAAGCAAGAGGGGCTTCATTGCCTCCTATGCTATGTTCGCGCCTTTTATAAGACCCATATCGCGGCTAGGAAGCTAGCATTAAAATAATTTTTTTTTTTTTACGGACACACCCTGCTTATTATCTTATTTCTGTTCATTTTCCTCGGTGGTCTTGCGTAGCAAGATATCTACCTCGTTTACCCCTATACGGAATCCTTCGCTGATTGGGTCTCTCGGAATATTATCCCTGTTCTATGCATTCGTACCTAGGCCTACATGTAAAGGAAGACAAGATAGACACCCCGAGAAACGTACTGCAAGTGCTGGTACAGTGCAATTGTGTTTATCGGGTACATAGTACTCCTTTGTTTTTTATTTATTTATCTATTATTATACAGAAGTTCGCTGTTATGAACAATGCAATTCCCAGCCAGCTAACCGCACTGACTGAAGGAGGGCTGGTCTCTGATAGTTATGCTGTGCTGATGGCTAAGAAATAGTTAATCTATGCTAGGCATGCGTGCTATTGAAATTGTCTATGAGCAGAACAAGAGCTTGTAAGTCCTAGAGCCTGAACGAAGAAACTAGAATTGGGAGCCAAAAGTCAAAGGCGGAAAATTTTTTATTATTTCATGGCTACGATGTAGCGCATTGGCATGAGGCATATATTATGGCTCAATGAGGATGTTTCGCTATCAGACAACCTCTATCTGGCGCTCCTACACATCCTTTTATTTTGATTCGCCCATTTTGGTATCCTTTCTCAATCTATGCCTCTGATCTAGTAGTCTCGATCAGTAAGTCGAGCCCTCAAATATCGCGGCTGCCCCCCCCCCCCGTCTCTCATAAACGACCTTCTCCCCCTTTTCCGTCGATTATTCTATGCCCTATTTTACTGCCATACTTGCCCTGACAGTATCCTGGCCTTCAAATATCCGTCATATTCAATCGGGATCGAACCTCTTCAGCCTTTGTTAGCGTTCGCTGTCGCTCGATACCTGAAGCAAAGACGCCGTGAATTGTATAATTCCCTGACACATTTATTTTGATAGCAGAGCGCTAGTCTCTTCCAGATACAATCGGTACGTATGCAGAATTTTCTTTTCGCCCTGCAAATTTACTCCCTTATGCACTTTGTTCTTTTTCTTTTCTTCTCCATGCCTAAGTCGTCGCTCTGAATGCGCCCTACTGAAGTATTCCCTGAGGGGTTTTGCTTGATGTGTACTTCCCCCTTGCTCGCGTTTCCAGGAACACGCGTTGAGTTGGTGCTTGTGGCTTGTTTCTTGCTAGATCACTGGTACACGGGGCCCAGTAGAAATACTAGGCTGGGATCATGCACCCCCTGAATTCCGAGTTCAGTCAAGTGGTAAGCCTGGCACGGCCTTGCACACCTTCTCTAGACGTTCGACGTGTGGATTCCTAAGCTGGGACTGGGTTGCCTAGCTGCTGGTAATGTTTAGCACCTTAGCACCTTGTTGCTGGCTGCAGTAAGTATGTGTGATTTGTCTTTTCCCATCTGTGAAGCCGCTACGGGAGACATACGGCCAACTGCGAGGTGTAGCTATGTTACGTTGTCGAACGAGGAAAGTACAAGCTGTCTGCGTCCGCAGATGCATGCCGACTGCAACTGGGCTACTTGCCGGCCACAGAATGAAGAGCAAAGAGCAGATGGACAAGTTCCTTATCATCTTAGCAGCAGCGATGTGAGCAACGAAACTAGCGAGTGCTGCGGCTGCTTTTGAAAATAGGGGATAGAAAGAGAGGAAGGAAGAGAATGCCTATGGCAGGCAGCAAAGAGCGCCCCACTGCGAGACCAAGCCAAACAAAGCTAGTGCAACTGGTTTTCAACACAGCGTTCAAATTTTCATTTGTGTCCCTTTTTCGAGGGGGTTTTTTCTCTTTTTTTTTTCTTTTCTTTTTTCTTTTTTTTTCTTTCCTTTTCCCTCTCTAAAATTTGCTGCACGCACCCCTCCCCATGTCTCGAAGGCAAGCATCGCAGCAAACAGCCACTCACCCTCATATTTCCTGGCACAATCAACCCCTGACTACAACTGTCAATCATTCTGGTAAGTATTGCTGGGCTGGTGCTGCACCTGCAAATCTATACACTCATACACGCTGTCTGCCTCTGGAAGCAAATATAACACTGCCGCTCCCGTCCAGCTGCTTGCTTTCTTGCTTTACTCCCATGCCACATTGCTCTACTTCTGTTTGCCTTGCCTTGCGTTCTGTCATCTGTTGTATTCTGTTTACTAGTTCCTTGACTAGACCTGAGACCATTCTTCTAGTGTACACTGTCAAGCTAGCGCTACCACATAAAGTACACTTTGCATCGATCCGCCAACACTTGCACTATTCGCTAGCCCACTGCTACCACCACTGCCGCTACTTTTCACATCATCCATCACCATCCATCCCTTGCCCGTCTCCTGCTAGTACTTAGACCGTCTTCTCTTTCCTTGTCTCTCACCTCCATCCTCAGCTTTCTTGCCCTACGTCTTTGTCATACACGGTCAACGCAAAACCGACAATCTTTCTTATTTCTCCCCTTCGACTTCGGTCTTCCAGCATATACTAATGGGCCTTCAACAACCTCAGACGCATCACTCGCAGTCTCAGCAACCGTCACCTTACCAGCATTCATCGCGACCGTCAAGCATTGTGCAGCAATCGCAGGCCCATCAACCACCTTCCCAGAACACCGGCTACCCATCGCCGCATAGTATCGCCTCGGTGTATCCCCAGTCGACTACCTCAGCTGGTGCTCAGCAAGATACAAACCAACTGCCTCAGTACTACGCACACGCTGCTCAATCTCCGTACAGTACATCACAGACTGGCAGCGCGTACCCTTCATCTGGTGAGCGATATCAGTCCAAAGCGTCGCGTTCAAGTAGAAACGCTCACTTAACGCATCAATCTGCTAACTACTGTCTCGTAGATACATCCGATATGATGGCTACAACTCAAATCCCGAGACACCACTATCCATCAATGGGATATACGCACCAGGGCCAAGGCAGTGCGCCTAACTCGGTAGCGCCGTCACCTCAGCATGACCAGCACCGTAGCATCTATGGCCAGGCCCCGAGTCAGCCTATGCAGCAGACTATGTACTACCCTCCGCAACAACAGTACCAGCCTATGCCGTCGCAAGCTGCCCCTGCTTATGGCCAGCATGCGCACAGCCAACAGCATGCCCAGCACCAATCTCACCAGCCGATGACTTCGCAGCCAGCTATGATGATGTCACACTCTGCGACACACAACCCAATGGCGTCTCACTCCCAGCAAGCACAGCATACTCAGTCTATGGTTGCCAACAGCCCTAGAAATCCGAAGATGGAGCTACAAACTCATCAGCTACAGCAACAAAAGTCTGCTGCCCCTGTTGCTATGACCACTGGCCACAGCAGTGGCAACGTCACTCCTCTGACTACCCCTACCGGGTCTGCTCCTCAGGCTGTTAACCCGAACGCCGCTCCTGGTCCTATCCCGGCCACGACTCCTCTCGTTGTTAGACAAGATCAAAATGGAGTTCAATGGATTGCCTTTGAGTACTCGCGTGACAGAGTAAAGATGGAGTATACTATTCGTTGCGACGTCGAGTCTGTCAATACAGAGGAACTTAGTCAAGAGTTCAAGACGGAGAACTGCGTCTATCCCCGTGCTTGCTGTCCCAAGGAACAATACCGCGGTAATCGCCAAGTGTACGAGACTGAGTGCAACACTGTCGGCTGGGCTCTGGCTCAGCTGAACCCTACTCTACGCGGTAAGCGTGGTCTCATTCAGCGTGCCGTTGACAGTTGGAGAAACTCTAACCAGGACCCTCGTTTGCGTTCTCGCCGTGTGCGTCGCATGGCAAAGATGAGTAGTCGCAAGGCCATGCAAAACCAGTCGCATGTCCAGGGCCAGAACCCATCCATGGGCCACATGCCTCACCACATGGGTAAGCCAACTGCTGCAACCATGGGCCAGCCCCTTCACCACCAACACCATGCGCCCGAGCATCACCAGCACCCGCACCATATGCAGCACCACCAACAGCATCCTCATCATCAACAGCATGCTCATCAGCACCCCACGCCGACATCGGCTACCACAACCCCAACAGGCGATGAGATGAACATGTTTTCGCACGGCATGTAAGATGTGCTGGATTGGTTAACTGCATTAGGAAGCGTGAGATGACTCGTGTTCTATGTATATCCCTGCTTTAGCTATCACCTTCCTATACTTTATTATCTGACCTGGCTTTTTTAACTACGGGCTGTCCCTCAAAATTTGCTCATTTCGTCTTTTTCTGGTTCTATGATACCACTCGATCCGTTTCATTTCCATCATTTCCTTTTTATTTTTTATTTTTTATTATTGTTCTACATTTTTCCTTGTCAACATCGTTCGGCTGAATTTGCTTTTATTAAATTTTTGTTTTTTACCTAAAGAAACTACACTTCTCATATTTTATCCATTACTTCCTTAACTTAAGCTTGATTCTCTAATTGGCCTCTCAACCCAGTTGTATCTGTAGCACTTGCTGCTGGGGTGCAATAAGACCAGGCGCTTTCTCTCGTTATACTGGTTATCTTTTTCTTTTTTGTTTCTCTTGTTTGCTCTTTTTTCTTGCAACGGCGTTGTGTCCCCAGCGTGGGTTATGAACTCGCAGGGCTTGTTAAGTCTTCTGATTATCGTCTTCCCTCTTTCTCGAGATGTTAATATATCCCCCCCCTTGCGACTGACTCTTCGGAACTTTGGCATTGTTCCGTATTGGCTTTTGGTCCTGGCGGGAAGAAAATTGATTTTTACCATAATAACTCAATACCCACCTGCGTTCACCAGACTTTAAACCGAAAAATTTCGACCCTAGTACGACAAATTTGCTTTGAGCATTTCGAGATGTCCGGTCCAGTATGCCTATGCGTGTTCCTCTTATAGTATGCATTCGCGTAGCAAGCAAAGTAGCCTTTGCAACAATCGCTTGCCCATATCTGAAGAGTCCTGACAGGGGGCACCGACTTTAAGAAGATATAGAAAGAGATCCGGAAGAATTGTTTTGTTCCCCCGTTGCTCTCTGTTACGAGATGGTTTCAAGGTCTTCCATCTGCTGGGATTGTTGCCTCCCATCTAGTCGTGTTATAGCTTGCCATTGTGATGCTTTTACATCACAATTGGCTATCAAAATCAAGTGTCTTAGGACTGTCTACCCCCACAATGATCTTGATATTAAGCTAAAAAGATGGGTTAGCAGGACTTCTTAGCAGATGGCTTTCACCTAGTCTTGCGGCGCATGTTTTTTTGATTTCAGTTGTGTTTCTCTTTTCTTTTCTCACATTTCTATTTTCTGTCTATTTTCTTTTTCTTCTTGAGAGTTCTCTGTTTTGACGTCTTCTGGGGTTTTGATATTTGCTGCTACATGTGCATGGTATGAGAAACTTTGTGTCTATCTATACGAACTGGCATATTGGACTTGTTTTTATCTCGTGGCTTTTACTCTATTTTTATTACTTGGCGAGGTTTTTTTTTAGAATCTGTTTGTTTTTCTGCTACACAAATGTTTTCATCATTTTTTTCTGGCTTTCCGCATTTGCACCACTGAGTTATTGTTGCTTTGTCAAAATTTTCTTTTTCTCTTCTCTGTATCGTTCCTTGAGCTAAACTGGCTTCTGTTCGCGGGCTCGCAGGTCAGGTCGTGTGAGAGCGACACATGTACGTGGCTCTGTGCCACTAATGCTATGGGCATGAGCAATGTATATGGGTCGCTCTCACAAGACTGGTCTGCGAGTCCGCGAACGGAAGCCAGGCCAATTGGTTCCCCTCTCTTTGCATAGTATGAGCTGAAGAGATGAAGAGCCGTGGCATGGTAACGCAGTCCAGAATCGAGCAGACGCTGAGGTCGTCGCTTTGTCCCAGGCTGTGTTGTACAAGACATACAAACGTATATCATATTAGTCAAGTCCCGCTCAGCTATAACGTTTAGCGGCTGTGGCGGCAAGAGACTATGTAAGAGGTTAGAGCTTTAGAAGAACGCAATTAGCGACGCGAGATGGTATAACTAGCAAATAGGTGGACGGTTGGGTGGCGAACGCGAGACTGAGAAGACCGCGGCAGTAGTAGTACTGATCCATCATTGGTACTACACGACCATCATACGCACATACCACTGTAGAGGCCTAGAAATGCCTTGGTAGTCGTAGGTGGTACATGTTCGGCGGTTCTGATCCACATCGTCTTTGCCTCTTCCCTACTCAACTCCCTTGTGGTTTCCAGAATATCTCGAGCCATGCCCTAGCTGGGGTTTCCAACGCAGACAAAAACATGAAAATTTCCTTTAACTTTCTGCTTTCTCTTCCATCTCCTTTGCTTTCTTTCTATTCTTTTCTAGTTAAAACAAGACTGAAAGTAACAGTTTTAGTTTTGCAGCCAGTACTTTGACTGGTACTAGTAGACCAGTAGTGCTGTTGAAACTATAAGCAAAAAGCGCCACTGAATAGGCAAGAAAAAAGATACTAACGGGGCAGACTGATTGTATAAAGACAACGAAACATTTGACTGGGTCATGTCGAACATGGGTACACATATACGTGTGTTAGTGTCCAGAAAGTAGGGGGATAGCGACATAGCTTCTATAGCCCGAGATTCTGAGACTATCCACACACATATATACTTATCCACAGCCACCCAATGTCCCTTTCCTGAAGTCAAAAGTACTCGCTAAAGGTCAGCAGCTAAGAGTGTGGTCGGCAGCCCAGGCAAGAATTCATGGAGTCAGCGCAACCGTCAGCATGCGCCATTCCTGTTTGCAAGCTGAGTAAAAAAGAAGTCTCTGCTCGAGTGGTCAGGTCAACTAACTCGCGTTTGTGGCGTTTCTGCTGACGAGCTGTGATGCTACTATGGCTGCAAACGATGGACGGCCTGAGTTGATTCCTAATAGAAGAACGAGACCTCGTCTGTAAGGATAGTAGATAGGCACCTGATAAAGAGAAAACGTCTGGGCGGCGCTTGCGTGTGAGGTTATCTTGCAGCATTCGGAAGCACCAACGACCCTCGTTACAGGCCGCTTGTGACTACTTTCTGTCCTATCCTTTTCACTCGTTCCTTCGGTATGGCTCTTCTTCTTCACATGCTTATGTTATCCTAGCCGTTCAGTAGGAACTCTATCAAAATCGCATTGCAAGACCATATATTACGTAGTCGTCAATCAGTCTAGCTAAGCAGTGGATTCTTTCGAAAACAGGTGGCCTACTATCTGCACATCTAGAGGCAATTTCTACTTGTTTACTGGCCTTTCTACCTGTTTCATTCTGCCTACGCCAAAATGGCGTTGATCGTTGCCTCAAGCTGTGGACGAGAACGAGGCGCGCCCTGAGAATGAAAAAAAGAAGTAGAGATACTTCGACTCCTTTCCTCATCTATGAAGTTGTTCACTCACTCACTTAACATTCTCTATCTCCCTTCGCCTTCCATCCCAAATACTTCCTTATTCCCTTGTCGACCGTTACTTCTCCCGCAAGCGCGATGGAAGACAACAGAAAGACGCCGAGGCTGTAGCAAAGCAGCCGAGTAGTAGATTACAAGCCTGTAGTTCAAACTTGTAGTCTGTGGGTCTTTTGTGTGGGTTCTATTCACATCCCCTTGCATTCAATTATTTTGCTTCATCATTCGCAGGCTTGCTCTCGATCCCTCTTCCTTTTCATCCACCGCCTCCTTTGCCTTACGGCCGATAGTCTTCGCTCTTATTTTTTGTTTTATATTTGCCGCCACTCATAGTTTCTCTACCTGTCTGTCACGGCACCAGCTCATAGGTATATGAATAGCGGTGCTAGACATATTCTCATACCTTCTGGACGGTTCAGTCTTCTAGCCAAACATGAAATGTTTGATGTAGTTGGCCTTCATGGCGATACTGGCATGTGTTAAGACGATAGAATGAGACGTGATGCGCGAATAAGAATGGAAGAAGATATCGTAAGGCATGATACCTGATGTTCCACGTGAGCTAACGGATTCCTTCTAATGATGCATATTCTCTACTGATAAAACAGTACAGAGGAGAGCGTGAGAGGAAGGGAGGCGTAGGCTTGGTGATAGGAGGGGTGGTGAGAAAGGGAGGGGCGTGGGTTGGAAATCCCGCTCCGATTCCCAGCGAGACTTCCCTTTCAATTACTATCCTTTCTATGAGAGAAAGAAGCAAGCCTAAAGTAACCTAGCATCTTTTGACACGCACGCTTGAACAGTTAGAATGTTTACTGCTAACTGGCTGGTTAGTCAGGCGAATGGATACATAAACAGGTACTTCTTCTTAACAGTAATACTTGATAAGCCATGCGGTTCTTGTAGTTTTTCAGCAGTCCCGGAAGTAGCGGAACTGAATGGGGAAGACGAATAGAAAAAAAATCCCAAGGCCATAAAAAAGGAAGAACAGAAGGAAGAAAGCAAGAACAAAAACAAAGCCCGCCTCAGGAGCTTTGCGAGCAGCCAGTCAAGTCAGCCATCCCAGAGTTTCGAGCCCCCTGGCATTTCTAAGCAGATTCCCTGCTCGATTGCTTCAATTGGGAGTGGCTTCTTTGTCCCCTTGCCCCCCTTTGTCCCTTGTCTCTATTTTTTCTTCTTTTTTTTTTCCTTCTGTCTTAGGCTGCTTTCAATTTTTTTTTCAGGTGTGGCCTGCATGTGTCTGGCTTGGCTGTGCCTCAGTCTCATCTCGCCGCCTACCGCCTTCCAACGCAATGAGGAGCTGTCCGACAAATCCCAGGCCGGCTAGGCTTGATATCAGCCGCGGAGCAGACACTCAATGAAGGGGTGGAAGAAAGGCAATATGACGAACAACGAAAAGATTATGACGAGGCGATTGCACCGCTAGCCAGTCGGCAGGTTGCATTGTCCGTTGCTCTCACTCGGGCCATTGAGACTGCTAATTAGTACTAGCGTACGTTCTCTTTCTCGTCTCGCTTTTCTTGTTTCGATCCTTCTTCGTTTTACTTTTATTTTTACTTCACTTTCCCGTCGCCTGGCAATCAGCTATATCAGCTAATTGGATTAGAGCTCTGATTGGCCTTTTTCTTTAATCGCGGGTACCGAAAGTACATATAAAGCACGAGAAGTTGTCTCGATAGCGAAAAGTGTAATCTAATCCTTTGATTAGCGATTGAACTTGCTAGATTAGTAACTGGCCAGTTAGCCAACCTAGCAAATTCAACTGGGAAAAAATACGCACAAAAGTACAGTCATCGCATCAGCACATCGTACCTTAGCCTCATGGCTTGCTCGGTGTGCTCACCGAACACACACTGTGATCATAACCGACACCGATGCGGCGACTGAGATACCAGCCACATGGCAGTTGCTCTCTGCTGTCGTTGTTGTTGCCACCATGGTTCATCGATGTTGCTGCCATGTCGTTATGTTGTCGTTGCTTCAGCCGAGTCTTGTGTTACCGTCCCATCTTGCTGTATCCATATCCATCGCCCCCCGGAATGAACAAGCCAATTCAATATTCCTTCCTTTTTTTTTTTTTTTTTTTACGAATATTCCCTTGTTTTCCTAGGCTATGGCCTTTTTTTTATTGTATTGTTCGTTTTAGGCCCGTTCCTCTCATTCTACAAATAAGGGGATCCTTGCAATACCTATCTGTCTGTTTGCCTTGCAGTGCAGGTCTGTCAACTACAGCCAAAAGCAGCAGCAAATTCCATTAGCCTACTCATAATTGTAATCCGATAGTTCGTTTTCTTGGAGCAACTGTTGGCCAATCTAGCGATGCCGCTGTTACTTCTATCCTTGCACCGACCACAAGCCAGCCCTTTCTTTCCTCTGTCCCTCTCTTGTCCATCTATGTTTGCATGCTCTTCGACAGCCCTCTTTTTTGGTGGTTTTTATAAGAAAAAAACCCCATCTTGTTTGGACCCTCAAATTTCTAACAATCTCTGGCTTTCCGCCATTTTGTAGATTCTCATGATTCGCCTGGCTCTGACGACCCCCGCTCGGCCTCTGTTTCCGTATCCGGCCCTGCCCATACCTTTAACAACCACTACGGCAGCCCTTATCCTAGCGCGACGACGCCTACCAGCGATCGTCACATGGAAGTCACCGGCCGTTTCCCTATCATCGGTGGTAATGGTGCCTCCTCCGCTGCTACCGCCACTGATGACCAGGTCAACCGTCACGACCCTCCGGATCTATTCCCAGACCTGCCCGAGGCTAAGAAGCGCAAGTTTATTCTCGTCGAAGACGTTGCCCGCCGTTCACGCCTGCGTGTTCGCGCCACTCTCGAGAATGTCGATACGCGCGAGATCCCTGACTCGTTCCGCAAGGGATTCAGCGTCTACCCGCGCTCGTACTTTCCTCGTGAGATGCAAGAGCCGCCGCCATCGGCCACTGGTGCCTCGTTCTTCATGGACGATGTCGATGATATTCAGGATGACGGCATAGAGTCTGTCCAAGGCCGTCGTCATCCCCGTGGTGGTCGCCATTCGGCCCGCGCTGAGAAAATGACCGTCAAAATTCACTTGGGTGATCGTAACGACCTCCACGCTTCGGTCCCACGCATGCGCAAATCGGCGCGCTCGCGCGAGGTGCGCTTGAACGACCTCGGCCACCGCATGGCTTGGCTACAAAGCAGAGTATTTGCCGGCCGTCCCGTCTTTTTACAGCGTGCCCTAGACTGCTACCGTAGCAAGACCCTTTCGGCTATGGAGCTGGGGTCATCCGAAACCACCCCCGTCAGCCGTCTGTACCAGGTGCGCCCTGGCAAAAAGCGCTGGGACGAGTATGTTAAGCGTATCGACGACCACAAGAACGATGACTAGATGAGCTAGATTTGGAGTGCATAGCTAGTAGTCCCTCTCTATTGTCTTCTAGCATGATCTTTTTGCCATGTCTTGTTTCTTTGTGTTTCCTTTTGTGACACGGCCAATATCTCTTACCTAATTATTTTTGTCTTCTTGCGCTTATGTCTTAAGGCTAGGCTGTGAATTTCTTTTTTCTTGCACCGCATACGTCATTCGCATGCCGTGACCGCCCGATTTTCTTGTTTCCTTTTTATTTTACCTTTGTTCTGTTACTGCGTTGGTCCTTTTTGGCTTCATCTTCTAATATCCTCTCGTCCTGACGTTCTTTACTTAGCCTTTCATGAGTAGAGCACGAACTTTCTATCATCTTCTGTATAGTTTGTTTTTCCGGAGAGAGGACTTTTTATCACTGTCTAGTTTTATTATTTGTTCATGAGGAATGAAATGCGAGCAGCAAAACGAGAAGCAAAGGTTCATTTTCTCTCACGTTTCCAATATTTCCTTTTTGGTTTTACGGTTTTTTCCTCTTTGGTGCTTTATTTGTTTTTCTAGTTGAGTCATGCAGTGGATGAGAGGCAGTGATGATAAGGAGGGTACAGTCTTCTTCTTTACTACTAGTACTTCCATCTCGTTTTTTTTTGGCTTTCTCTTTCTCCCTCATATCTCTAGGTTTTGCACTTTTAACGGTTTTTTCTTTATAGTCTCGTCTTTCTTTTACTTGCCTTCTTTTTTCTGTACCCGTTGCTTACACTCATTATCTCGCGATGGCTTTATCGAATTTTTCGTCTCTCTTTCTCTCTTCCTATATTAGAGGCTTCTTTTGATCTTCTGCCCTGATCCTTCTATTCACTCTACAACACTACTATCTTTCCTTATCCTTCATCGTTGTTATTTCTTGATTTTACACTGACGGCGAAAGAAAACAAAGTCCTCACGGACCTCACTAAACCTTGTGGGTTTGTCTCTTATTTACATATTTCCTTCTCTTCTCATCCCTTTTTTTTCTTGTCTTTTTCGTAATTTGAGCACATATGATATGTGTTCTATATGGAACAAGCATACACACTCACTTATTATCTCTCCATCTCTCTCTTTTAAATCTGCGAGTAGGGTGATGGCATTGTCTTTTGTCTCTCTATCTCTCTTCTGCCCGGATATTCCCCTTTTATATATCATCAGCTATGCATCTACAACTTCACTACCTCATGCTCTGTAGTCGTGGCGTCTCTTTTTTCCTCTTTATAGATTCTCTATGGAAGAAGGAAAAACTTAGCTGTCTGCTTTGTAACATAAACTGGCTATCTTTCTCTCGGCTCCAACTCTCTCCTTTCTACTAGATGTCTAAAAAGTAGCCTATCGTATCTAATCAATAACCAATCCGACAATTGCTGTATATTATCAAATTCCTCATAGTAGTTGTGAATTCTACCTCTTCCTCCTGTTTGTCTTTCCCATCATCAACTTGCTATTCTACCTACTTGGCTTTGGGATTTTTCTTTCTTGCTAAGGAATGGCAACGCAATTACATCTTTCTACTAAAATGTTCATACATAATACAATACATATGTGAACAATCCACCAACGAGCAAATAGTCTCTTCCTCAAACAAGTATGCTGATTTGCGGGAAGCACTAAGGCTGCTAGTCATTGTATACTGTTGCTAATATGATAAGATAAGAGCCGTAGGAAAACGCCATTTAGGTAAAAACAAGCCCGCCAAAAATCAATCATGCGCCTAGAAGGGTCGTATTGTTTACCAACAATACAAATTTATATAACTTTACCATTGCTCTATCATAGATAACTTGAATTAGCAACAGTAAATTGAAAATAAAGGTTTTGCATCTTGACGTATCACGGCAGCATCATAAATAGTATCCGAAATACCAAAAGCATTCAATATTTGCACTTAGCCCCGAGGATACAGAAGTCGGTGCTACTAGGCTTGGCCAGCATAAGCACTGCTTCTTTTTTAGAGTTCGGCCAGATTAGCCAATGTGATATAAATACTAGATTCATGCCATTTTAACAGCCACCATTTATTTCCTTCTTCTAAGCTCGATAATAAATGGCCGGTCAAGATAGTCCATGTGATACAGCCAAAATTGCCTGTTACTACAAGAAAATACTATATTTGATAGAAAGGTAGGAAGAACAGTAGGGAAAAGCGATTTGCATAACGTGGAATCCGTACTTACTACTCGGAAACATAATTTGACGTTAACAAAGCATTTAATTTATCTGTTTCCTTGTTATTTTTTTCGCCTACAAAATTGTGTAGGCAGCCAATCAATTGCCAGAAACAGCAGCAACAGAGCAAGGAAGCAGAAATCGCTATTTTCTCTATTCCTTCCTCTTTCTTTCTTTCTTTATCAAGCCCACAAATAACAACCCAAAACAAGCCAGCCAATTTGGGCATTCTGGACTTCTAAACTTCACAACACAATAAAATAACCGATTGAGACAAGCCACGCACTTGTGGCTATTATCCTATATTATCTTATCCTATTATCCCTATCTTCGTTTTATGTTCTAGCCGCATGGGAACAAAATACAGTTATATTCGCCTCTGCTGGAAATATAAAGGAAAGGACGCAGAAGATGGCTAGTTTCAATGGTCAGGACGGCGCCTATCCGCGCATGCCAGGCCAAAAAAAAGTCATCAGTACTACGCAGGTTCGCGGGTTTGGCTTTGAGACCGAACTGGAAAAGCAGCAACGCGCCCATCGCCAGAAACAACAGCCTCAGCAGAGTCAAGAAAGCCCACAACAAAAGCCGCCGGTGCAGGCACAGGCACAGGCACAGGCACAGGCACAGGCACAGGCACGGGCACAAGCTTCTTTGCGCCCCCATACACCAGCTGCCCAGCAGCTTCCACAGCAAATCAAGCGAAAACCATCAGCAATGACTCTACAGCAGCAGCCACAAGAACAGCTAAACCGCCAACCTTCCCAGGCTGTATTACGACAACACCAACTGAGCCGCCAGTCAAGCACGAATCCGAGTCCAGCTAGTCCTAATATAGTCCCGCCAGTTTCTCCTATGACGCCCCAACCGCAGCGGCCTGGCTACCCCATGGCGCCCAGTGCCCAGTCGCTAGCTCAGCATGCTCACGAACGACAACTCAAGACGCCCGCGCCTGCTTCGCAGCAGCAGCAGCAGCAACAACAACAACAACAACAACAACCACAAAGAACTCCAGTACATCATCGACAGCATCACCATATGCCGCAGTACCCTCCGGCTCAGGGCGCGTATACACTTGCTCATCAGCAACAATACCCCGCTCAGCCCGTACAATCACAACTATCACAATCGCAACAATATCCCGTCCAGCAGCAGAGCCACTGTCCCCTTCCCGTTTCGTCTTCAATTCCCTCCTCAGCGTCATCTTCCGCCAACATGAACTATCCTTCAGCTTCAGTGTCACTACCAACATCACCTCTGCCCCAGCAGCAGTTCTATCCGGGCTCTTCTTACAGTCAGCCAGCTCTCCTCAACCAGCCAGTGTCATATCCACAACAACAACAACAACAACAACAACAACAACAACAACAACAATATCCGGCGCAACAACAGCAACAGCCTCCTCATATGGGCCCCATGCCGATTTCGACTCCGGCCCCGTATACAGCATATGCGCAAAACGCTCCGCAGCTGCAACAACAACTGTATCAAACATATCCACACCAGAATCTAAGTCAACCGTCGCAATATCCATCAGTGACTAGCCAATCTACTAGCAATGCATATACATTTCATCTACCAACCACAGCTACGCATCAACAACAACAACGGCAGCCAACTCTTCCTATTCTCCTATCAGCTGTCGCACAACCTACACTCCCTGAGCTGCCACCACAGGACTCCACGATACCCGAGCTGCCACCACAGTCTGCTCGGCCGATGATACCCGAACTACAGTCTAATTCAGCACAACTGTATATTCCTGAGCTACAATCAGATGTGCCGGCGTCGGTGCCGGTTGTCAAGAACGACTTGAATCATGGATTTGTGGCCGAGCTTAGCGTCAACGGACAGGACGATATGAAAGCAGATATTGCAGCGGAGCTTCCCAGCGAAGTCCCACATGTGGACCCAGATCCAAAGTCCAAGCCTGGTCTTAAGAACAACACAGAGTCACAGGAGCCTGATGCACCATCGTATGTACAAGCGAATCCCTGGGGCTTCTTCCTCGAAGATAATCCAGTTGTCGATATAAAGGGTGAATCGTCTCTTCCGTCAAAGGCAGACGCTATTCAACCGTCCGATTCTATAGAATCAACTCACACTTCTGTCCCGGATGCTGAATGCCCAGTTACGACTACAGCTACGGGCTTCTTCTTCGATGCAAGCTCTGTCCCTGCTTCTTTGAAGAAACGGCCAGTTGCTGTTGACTCTACCGAGAACAGAGTCGCAAGTGGCTTGTCTGAGCTTCGGATCGGTTCTTCCGATCAACAGCAACAAAGCGTAGCCCACTCAGAATCAACTTTTTCTACAGAGCCTCCTAACTCCTTAAAATCGGCTGGTCAGTTCATTCCTTTCCGGCCTGGGGGCAGCGCTGGGCCGACGCCAACGCCTTCTCCTGGACTTGCTCCGCAAACGGCTAGCATGCAATGCTCTGTTTCTACATGGGCAATTCCTTCTCCGTCTATAACGAATAGCTTTCAAGCTTATACTCCAAGCTTTCCTGATACTTCAGCTACAGCTAGTGGTCGGGATGAAGTGGAGAGTCATCCATCTGCGTCTTCAACCTATATCATGAATAGTAGTGGCAGCTCCTCAAATGAACGCTCTGAGTGTACATCTACAGTTCCTTCGGTCTCCTCACACCAGCCGCATAGCTCGGCATCTACATACCCCTTTCACACACCATCAATGGCTTCTACGCACACTCCTCCTCCTCCTCCACAACAACAACAACAGCAACAACAACAACAACAACAACAACAACAACAACAACAACAAGTGTCGTATCCGCACCAACTTACTCAAAATGATGAGATACTTTGTCAGCCATCAGTGGCATCTACCTCATCGGTTAACCATCCGTTGTCTCCTAAATCACCAAAACACCAACAGATCCAGAAGAGCGCGAGTGGGCATAATAGCCACGATGCTATAAAGTCGCTGACCTATCATCCAAGTATGCCTAATATGCATGTTAGCATGAGTTCATCTTCTGTGCCGTCGGCATCGCCAATCTTTGGACCTCTAACTTCTTCACCTTTCCACGTAGACGAGCCGCCACCACCGCCATATTCACCACTTTCACATTCGGCTCCACTAGTGCCACAAATGCCACAACAGCAGCATGTATGCAATTATGCATCTTCTATGACTTCTCCAGGCCTCAACTCCCAGATGCCTCAGCAGACTAGTAGCGTGTACTTTTCAGCTACTTCTGGCTCCTATATACCGAATACGGGTGGATATGCACCAACCACCAACTTGCCAGCTGGTTACTCAAGCACGCCGCCTGTTTTACCCCCACGCCCTTCTACAAGTCATCAGTCATTCGCGACACATTCTGCGCCGGTTGCAGGCTACAAATATCACCAGCATAGTAACAGCTCGGACAACAACCTCACTAATAGCACCGAGAACAACCATACATACCCAGCACCACCAACCTCAATGACACCGGCGCCAGCTTCTTCGTCTGGAAGCTACTACTCAGTGCCAGCCCGGTTTCAAAACACATCGTTCGCAGGCGGTGCATCGAAGCTACTTAATAACTCAACAGTAAAGAAGTTTACAAGCCGTGCCACAAATATTATTGAGACACGTGTAGCGCCGGTTCTAGGCGTTTCTGACACACGGTATAAGACGGTACAGCCGACGCCGTTGCCAGCTCAGTATTATGTTAATGGCCAGCAACAACAGCAGCAGCAGCAACAGTTGTATAACCCGAAAACAGGACAATACCATCAACCTAGTCATCAACCTAGCCATCAGCAGCAGCAGCAGCAGCAGCAGCAGCAGCAACAGCAACAACATAATCAGTACTATGGGCGATAATATCAGTAACTAGGATACATTGAGTTCTAGTGCCTTAGTACCAGTAGATGATATTGTTTTTCTACTTTTTAGGGTTTAACTATGTTATGCTACACTATATCATATATGATGCTGTTATGAATAATTTGATTTGTAATGTCCACCATAGCCTAATTTTTTTCATTGATGGTCAGTTTATTTTGGTTCTAAGGTGTGTGTGTGTATGTATGTCCATTAACAAACAAAAGGTGAGGCAGGCTGAGCTCGGCGACGTCGGCCTTGAGTTCAGCCTGATCCGGTTGTTGCAATATTGTGTGCCATTACGAGCAGGACACGGAGTTGGCTTACAAAGAAGGAGGAAGTAGAAATACCAACAAAGAAAAGATGGATCCAGGTAAGTCAGGAAGAACAATAACTTAGAGGCTAAGCGAAGCAGATCACATGGAACGAGGGGGTATCATATAGAGCGGGAGTCAGTGATATGACCTACTAGTTATCGGGCTTGCCAGGTTTGTTGAATAAAGAAAGAGCAAAGTAGAAAGAGGATTTGTCTAGCAGGACAAAGGATGGGTCACATTTACTGTGGTAGTGGGTGTAATAATGACAAGAACGCTAGGAACTACTACTAATACTACTACGTAAATACTTACAAATTTTATGGCAGTAGAATGAAATAGGGTATGCAGGTAATTTACAGATGTACAAATGTACATACTAGTGCTTGAGAGCAATCGAGCCTACCCTCTAGATATGAGGGCGGAAACGAAGGAGAATAAAACCCATGTGGTTCATGACTTTAAAGGGCTCAGGTTACAATTGGAAAACATCGAATATACCAAAAGTACTATGTAGTTACTATTGTTGATGAATTGGTTCTGTTGTACATCATGAGCAAGGCAAGAAAACGGGATTGGGCTGGGTTGGGTTGGTAGGGCGACCCGCACTGCCTCATCCAGTGGTTATATTTTGTTAGTACTTTTCCGTACAACTTGAACTAGTAGTAACCTTGATTACTCTCTGTGTATTGCCTCCATCTGAATATCCTTATGTCGCCAAGTAATAATATCATCGTGTCCATGTGTCGTTCACAGCATAAAGGCATACATAAGTATGTATTTTTTTTACTTCATGTTTATAAGACAATGATCAACTGATGACTTACTTTTCCACCCACTTTAGAAGAAACAGGCCCAAGAATGTCATGTTTCTTGTCAAGTTTCCCGATTAGGGTTGGATGCGAACGGAAAAAATAACGTAGTATGCTGTGTTAGGGTTACACATTGACAAACAAGCTGAAAGAAGACTCGTGGGCGCGACTCAACTAAGAAATGTCAAGAATGTGGTACAGTTTTTTTTTATTTTTATTATTCTTGTGATTTTCATATTTTTAACGATTCAAGGGAGGCACCTGAGAATGAAGAAACGAAGAATAAGAAAAAAAAAAAGAACAAGAAGAAAGGGAACGGGGAGTTTGGTACTGATTTTAGAGTAGTACGTACTACAGTATCTAGCTCTTTACACCCCCAGGTTTCGGCAACCATGGACAAGAAGAAAGAGAAAAAAAATGAGACGCAAAACAAATGGAGTTTTTTTTTTTTTTCATAGTTAGCAAGATCGTAATTCTTGTAGCATCCTGAAGGGAGGGAGGACAATGTGCGGGTTTGGTTGATATGTATGTACTACATTGCATATCGTGCCAAGTAGAGAGAGAAAGAGAGAAAGAGAGAAAGAGAGTCTTCTTCCGTTTGCCGAGCGAAACAATCTCATGGCCCATTATGCCGTATGTGCATATACAGATGACCGCTATAGCTATAGCATGGGCAGTTATGGTTTGGCCGTGATATGTACACTGTCTTTGTCAACAGTAGGAATATAAGTGCTATGAGAACCAGGTTGGAGTGATAAATCAAATCCAAGACCAGGCTTTAAGTTGTATTTTGATAAATCAAATCCAAGACCAGGCTGTAAGTTGTATAGGAAATTGGCATACTACATAGTAGCAGAGAAAAATACTTCTATATAGCCGAAGATTAGCATGAAGATGAGAACCGACAAAAGCGTAGGTTCTTGAAGTGGCATCAGCAGGTCATTCGAGAGCAGCCGTAGCCACTACAATGTTATTTTCGTTCTATAAACATAAACATGAATTGTGATGTGTCTGAAAACAGGCCAGCAGTGGCTAAATGCATATATGTAGGGTAAGCGGAAGGCGGCGATCAATGAAGGCTAGTGAAAGGCTGTCACATCATAAACGAAAGCCTGCTTTTTGCTTGAAAGCTACATTAAACTAAAAATGACTAGAAAGAGGCGGTCTTGGTATGCTACCAAGTAGGCGGTCAAGTAAAAAAGCCAATGTAAACTAAGACTTACTGAACTAGCCTTGTGCTGCCATCTAACTCTGTTCCGTTCAGCCAGACAAGTGTCGTCGACCTTGCATTTGGCCGATCCTGTTTGTCGCTTCTTGTCCATCCTGTAGGAGCCACAGGTTGGCCTTGGAGCGATACTAATAAAACCAGAGCAGGCTGCGGCGCTTACATGGGTTATGTTGAGTTTCCGTTCTTCTGAAGGCAATAGATGGGATGTAACAATATCTTTTGTTGAACTAGAAGTATGTTAACGACGGTGGAAGGGGGGAGGGGGATGGGAGACGCTGACTTGCATATTATTACAACTTCTTGAAGTAACTTCATTTTAGAAACTTAATAAAATCAGATTACTCGATTAGAGGTAAACTATGACGAGAGTTAAAGTGGAATCTATGCTGGTAAGTGGGCATCCTGGCATCGATCGACCTTTTCTGAAAAGACAAAGAACGAACAATAAAACTCGCCACGCAGTTAGCCTTCCAAAGCAAAGGCCAGTCAGCTCTCATGGTGACACATAGTCTATTAATATGGTGTCAGCAACAGTATAGTCCGGTTCCAGAGCTGGTACACGGCCACGATGCAGCAAGTGAATTTTTGCTTGAATGATACGCTCTGTTCATGCCTTGCTTGTCGGCGCTTGTCTGCTATAGGCCAAAGTACTCTTTTTGCTCTATGTAGGTAGCCCTAGGACTGTTTTCTTGTACCTGGGTTGTATCGCTACAAAGTAGCCATGGATTTCACTCGGTACAATGAGACAAAGACAGATGACGATAGCACAAGGAGTCCTCAGAACTTTTGAGAAACCATGCAAGCTAATTATTGTAAGCTTGGTTTTGTTGCATCATTTCCTTTGCCTGACCTGCTGTTTCGCCCTTATCTAGTGACCTTTCTGTATGTCCTGTTACTGTGTTTGGCTATATCTCTTTCTGGCTGGCCGTTTTACTTTAATGGTCGCAAGTGTCCGCTTCGTTTGGTTCTTTCCTTATATATCTCCTTGCTTTCCTCATTTAGGTGATTTTCAGATCAAGAGCCATAACAAGACTCCTTCCTTTTCCTATAGATATTTAAATATATAGCCTTGTGTATTTCCTTCACGAAATCTCTCAACCTTTCATTCTCCTTATCATTATTCCTGCCCCGTCTTCTGAACTTCGTCTCGGACACTTTTCAACACTACCCTCATCAGTGTGTTGCTCAACACGTTTTCTTTCATAATCTCAGTTGCGTCTTCTAAGA
The DNA here is from genome assembly GCA_001640655.1 of Endoconidiophora laricicola. NCBI lineage: Eukaryota > Fungi > Ascomycota > Sordariomycetes > Microascales > Ceratocystidaceae > Endoconidiophora > Endoconidiophora laricicola. The sequence continues at coordinate 20,515 of LXGT01000213.1, read as the reverse complement.
CTGTCTTTTCTCTAACAGTCTTGACTGACGCTTTGGATAGAGTCGAAGCTTCGGAGGTAGAGTCTTCAATCAAGAGAAATCTCCATAAACGCCCTCCGCTTTATCGACTTTTCTCTATTAAACCACGAATATCCTACAAGATCGGAAACATCTACGTTCATCTGTTCTCCTGCTACGACTCAGCTTCGTCTTTTTCTACCATTGATTACTTACTTGACAGTCTTTTCATCTCATGTCAAAGATGGGGTTCAACATGGTACGTGCTAACACATGCTAGTATTGCGTGCATATATTCTGCTATCTTATACACCACATTTCCATGCCTTGTTGTTTTATGCAATTACAATGCAAATATTCGGGTTGGTCCAAGTGTTCCAAGAAAAGAATACAATAGACAGACAGACTTCTTCCTTCGCCCTTTTTCTGCCCTAGATCCCATTAATACATATTGCTGATCCCCCTGACCCTGGTCTAAGCTATCGAGGCATTCATCGAATAAAGACGGGCCATGGCTTGCTCGCTCTACTAGGAAAATCAGGGCTTACTCTGATTTCTTGCATTTCTCGGGAATTCTTAGTGTTTGCAAAGCAAGGTTACAGCCCCAGATCGCTTGTTGGCGGCTGCCTCACTTCATCCCCTGTCTGGCCTAGCCTTTCGATCATTCAATCCATCAATCCATCATAGTACTAGTTGTTGTTCATTTTGTCAATTGCTTCCTTTCCCATTATCATCGGCTACCCATCCATCATCCCTTTTTTTGCTGGCCCGGCCGTCTTCGGTGCTTTGATGCTCATTTGCCAATCAATACACGAACGAGAAAGCTCGACGTCCCTCAAGAAGATTGGGTATATAAGAATAGTTCCAATACAAAAGCAGTCGCTAAAATCGCCGGCCCATGTTCCAGTATAAATCTCACTAAGATGCACTGTAGAAGTTCTACTGCTATTGTAACTACTGCCGGTGCTACTACAATCATCCATCATATACGCCTGTCTACATAACCATTTGCCTGGCTAGACATACGAACAAGGAGGCTGTGGACGAGAGAAGCCTGTGATTCTTCTTACTGCTGCTGCCCCCCCCTCCAGAGAAAAAAAAAAAAAAGGCTACAGCCAATCTCCTCCTTCTTTTTTTCGTTCCAGAATTTTGCTTTCGTTTACATTTCTCGCCTTCTCTTTCTGCTCATTAGACACCAAGTTCTACCTATTTTCTGACCCTGCGCAATAATATAGAAACTGCGAAGACAGCAGAAGCACTTCTACGGCAAGCTATATAACGAGTACGAACTCGCTCTCAGCAGCTTCCAGGGCATTGACGTCGAAGAATACCGCCAAAATCACCACCGCTCAGGCTCGCTTTCGGTTGCTGCAACAGCTTCAACCGCCAAACAACATAGTACGGGCGCTACCAGAAAACCAGCTTCCTCGCTAGCCTCTATATTTGGTCGTCGTTCTAAGTTTCACTCCAACAAGAGCCATCGCAATCATAGCTCCTCGTCTGGTCGGCTTTTCCCTTTCTGTAGCAGGGCTTCAACTCATAACCACTCTGATCCAGAGCTTGAGCACAATCTCAATCCCGACCCCACACAATCTGAATATCCCAACACGGGCCTTGATCAGGGTCAGGACCAGGATAGCGCCGCTGCCGGAGCGTTTAGACGCCGCCGTAGTAGCTCTACTGGCGAATGCCGTCTGTTCACCCATCACAGCATCGACAATCTTAGCTCGCGCACCATGCGCAACATGGTGAATGTGACCACCTTAATAACACCAGCTAGCGCTACCTACCAGCGCCCCCGAATCATGATTGTCGACCACGAGTCTGAGAACAATGCTACCACTAACTCTGCTGTCTCTCATAACACCAAAACTCCGCTCTCGCCAACCATAACACCGCCTACGCCCAATGACTCCGCTCTTGTCTTTGACTTTCGTGATACTACTACTACCACCACCACCACCACCACCACCGTTGGCAAAAAGTTGTTACCACGTCTACATAATGCTGCTAAAATCACCTCAAATGCCGACGCGCAGGTAGCTGCTGAAGAGGCTGCCCGCGCTCCGTCAGCTAGCTCCGTATGGACTGGTCAGTCGTTACACGGCCCACCTGCGCCCAAGGAAAGAATAGTACACTCTAGCTCCCAGGCTACGCCATATCTGCCGCCAACCCTCTACATGCAGAAGAGGATTGCCGAGTTGTTCAATAAGATCAGACAGTCAGATGACCCAGACGCCCTGCGCCGCTTCTTGGGTGATGATGCATCCCCTAATATTTCCCTAGAAGAGGGTAGCGATGACATCATAAACACCTTTCTTAACATGGAAAAGCGTAGCGCCATTGCTAAGCTGCCAGTAAAAGATCTGACTTTCCCCATCACCCATTACTTCATTAATAGTAGTCACAACACCTACTTAGAGGGTCATCAATGGATGTCCCACTCCTCCTCAGATGCTTACGTTAAGGTATGATTGACTCTTTCCTTTCCTTCCCCCTTCACCTTTATAAATCCATGTAGGACTCGATTATCTAACCCTGTTTGAATTGCAACAATAGGTTTTACAACGTGGTTGTCGCTGCGTCGAGATTGATGTCTGGAATGGCGATGTCAGCTCGGGTATCAAGGGCGAGCGTATTCCACAGCTTGCCGCTAGCCTTAGCAACAACATCAAGCAATATGTTTCACACAGCCGCTCCAGCTCACGGAGCACCAGCCCGGCCCCCAGTACTAATGGGGCTGAATCTACCCATAGCCGCAGTCCATCTTCTCACAGCCGGAATATATCTACTACTAGCAGCGTCACGCCGAGCGCAGCTAATACATCTAGACAGGGAACAAACCATGATCGCGAGCCACTGGTTATGCACGGCTGGACCTTTTCACCGCCCTGCGGGTTTCGTGAGGTTTGCCGCGCTATTGCTCAAAATGGCTTCACTTGCAACTCTCTACCAATAATTGTGTCGTTGGAGGTGCACACTAACAGCGACCAGCAGGAACTCATGGTTAAGATCATGAAAGAAGAATGGGGCTCCATGCTACTTGATCACTTGATAGACGGCTGTGACCCTACCTTCCGTGTACCTAAGCTCAGCGAGCTACAGAACAAAATCCTGGTCAAGGTCAAGAAGCACCGCACTAGTCGTGATCTTCACTCTATTGATGTCTTGAAGACTTTAAAGAACCACACATTACACCGCTTGACATCGGAGGTGACAAGCCGTCGTGGTGCCCTAGAAGACGAAGATGCTGCCGCGGCGTCTGCATATGAAGCTGCTTCCAACGTAGCCACCAACTCCAACCTGTACGCTTCAAGCCTATATGCACCTGGACAAGAAGGTAGTATATCGCGCGAGTCCATATCTAGCTGTATGTCCTATGAATCTGTCATCTCGGATGGTGGAGAATCGTTTATAAGCAACGATGACTCAGCTAGCAATACTGGCAACGGCACAATACCCATCTATAGTAGTGTCTCTGTTCCTACAAATGAACCAGAGCCGCTGATGCATATTGTACATGGCGTGTCCCTCTCACAGCTCGAAAACGACAAGGATGCAGAGAAAAAGGCACGCAAAGCCGAAAAGGCACTCAAGGCGTCTATACCTAAAGGCATTGTCCCGTCCCTTGGCGCCCTGGCAGTGTACACGCATGGCGAGCATTTTAAAGGCTGGGCGTCACTTTCTCTCAAGTCGCCTACTCATATCTTTAGCATCGCGGAGCCGCGTATCCCTGCACTCTACGCCAAGGACCCAGAGGTAGTCTTCGCCCATAACAAGAAGTTCTTTATGCGCGCTTACCCAGATGTCAAGCGTATTGGAAGTTCAAACCCAGACCCGGCCCAGTTTTGGCGTCACGGAGTGCAAATGGTAGCTATGAACTGGCAGTCTAGCGACGCTGGCATGATGATCAACCATGCTATGTTTGCCGATGAAGATGGCTGGACTCTGAAACCGCCTGGCTTCCACCTGGCTAACAAGTTTACGCTTACTCATCTTGATGCCTGTGTCTGGAGAACCCTGCGTCGTCTGCGCATCACTTTGCATGCTGGCCATGCTGTCGCCCCGTTAACTAAAAATTCGGGCGGCACAGCAGCCTCGCCACCGGTCTCGCCGGCATCTGATGTAAACCACCTGCGCCGTGCGGCAGCCATTCCTGGTAGCGATGTCGCTGGTCCACCACAAACAGCCCCATCTGCGACTGAACTCGATCCTGCCATTCAGCCCGTTGTCAACATCTTTTTGCATGTTGAGCAGCAAGACAAGGATCTTGAGAAGCGCAGCACTGGTGTCAAGGAAACAGGCGGCCGCAATGCTGCCACGTACGAGAAACGGAGCTCAGCTGCTGCTACCCAGCATCCTGACTGGATGTCGGCTAAGGACTCAGTCAATGGTCTTGGCTGCGTGTTGGAATTTGAAAATATTCCGCGAGTCACTGAAAAGCTCAGTTATATGCGTCTAACTGTAGAAGATAGCAGTGCAGCCAAGATGATTGGAAGTAGCGCTAACGTTCTCAGCTGGCAATGCATCCGTCTTGACCGTCTGCAGTCTGGCTTCCGATTGATCCCGTTAATGGATTCTCGAAGCGCGCCGTGCGGATACTTGGCTGTCACTATTGAGATGGAATACGAAGATGTACCACGGCCGAGCAATATGCCTATACCAACATACCACAAATCATAAGTGCTCTCACCACTGGTGTCTTTCTTTCTCTTTTATTATTTTTTCTTTCTTTTTTTTTTTGCCTTCTGCTCTACTTGATGCCATTTTTTGCTATTGTTTTGGGACCATATTGGTAACGTACCATACATGCTCTAGCTCTCGTATCTTTCATCATTCCTGAGAGGAAGAATTTAATTTTCTTGATGTTTTTTTTTCTTATGGCGGAGGCCGGTTCTTTTAGGAAAAGGGAAATATTGTTTAATTCGGTGACTCTTTTATTCATTGGGTGGAATAGGTTCTGGTTGCTTTTTCTTCATGAACTTTGTTCTCGATGAAATTTATTATTATTGATATTTCATATGCTGGCTTTGGTTTGGTTACTGGAGTTCTAATGCAGGTGTTGCTATTATTGCACAAATATGAAATGAGATAGATCTCTATGACATATATACGGTATCCATATATGTGGTTAAACATAGGAAGTCATACACTTTTATAATCCTAGGATTGACAATGGAAGAAGACTTAAAAAGATATTCGATGATTCAAGCTATGATATGATTCAAGTAAGTTCATATAGCGGCACGATATATAACGCTGATATAAGGCAGACATCTATTTGCACATTCCTAATAACTAAAAAGCTCAGACGTTCCCACCTACTGATTGATATCGAGAAGAAACGGCGTGTTCGTTTAGGCTTTTACTGTTATTACTGTTTTCTATATCTTCTCCTTCTGATGATGTATTGTTGTTCGTGATGTCTGTATATGTTGCTTGATTAGTTAGTCATGGACTTGATCTAGATGTCATGTCATAATTATTTAAAGAAAAGGGCCGCGCCGCTTAGTCTCAGTGATACGAGTGTTGCATAGTAGTAGGCTCATCAGACGAGTCGTACTAAGTATGCTCTCCAAGAGTTAGGTGGACATAAAATATATCAAATCAACCCAAAATGCCCATCAAATGTAAAATGAGTATCGAGCGTTCGACTGGCTTGCATGTTGTAGTGTTATGTGCACGGAGGAGATACATATGTAGTGAGTAACCAACCGTTTCTTGTGCCGTTTTGAGACTTGCGTGTAGATATTGTACTCAGCAGCCAGCAGAACTAGCAAGAAGAAGGAGCGATAACAGGTTCAATGGTATGAATGATATCTAGTGCCACTGAATAACTGCATCGATAAATGTATGTTACGTGACGGTCGGTCGGTCGGTCGGTTGGGATCGGTCTAGACTTGAACAAATATAGATACATATTAGAAACAAACAGAAACATGATATGTAACTATACGTCTTGGTGGGTTTTGTCGTTTTTTGTTTTTGTCATAGATGCTTGTATAGCTGAGGCATAACAAACAAAGCAACGGTCAGATAGATAAATGTCTGATTACGTTACTACTTACTTCCCGTATGGGTGTGTCTACTATGTATGGGTGTGAGTGATTTTTGCGGTTGGTGTACGCATACATAGTCACTAGTCCCAAAGCGACTACACAAACATGCGCCTTGGATGTTGATCACTCATCAAAGGTAAGGCTCACTGCTATCCCTCCAAGTTATACGAAATTCAGCAGATGGCGAGACACTTGCGCAGGCATATTAGCCAATCAAAAAGAGATCTATGGTGAGTAAGGAGGGTCTTTTTGCTAAAATAGAGAAGCAAGCTTACAGGTCTCCATACTCTTGGTCCAATACTCTGAAGGGGGAGACAGCTACAGCCGTTAGATACATACATAACCACCAGACTGGACTTGCCCATCATATGCCTGAATTAGGTAGTGGATGGTGTTCGCAACTAGTATGGGTGTCTTTCGTTTCTTTGGATCTGTGGTATCGTTTGGTGTTCGAGCTGCAACCCAGAAATCGGACTCGAATTCATAAGGTGAGCGAGTATACACACACACTCTCCATCATTAGTATATAGACTGTAATGGTAGCAAAAGAGACAGAAGTGACATGAAAATGAAAAGATGAAAAGAAAACACTCACTTCAGTCTAATGTTTTTTTTTCTCATTGGCTTACTGTTTGTCCGACCAACACTAGCAAGAACTGAGCACTTAGATGTGCAGGCTAACCCTATACATAGTAGATAGTATTGAGGGATTAAAACAGCGGCTCCGTGTTGCCAATGAGGCAGCCGCCTTGCATAGTTTCTTTGCAGCTACTATGGCCCGGTTGCTAAGCCTTCCTTGCTATTCCCGATCAATGTATGGTATAGAATCCTACCGCAATGAGAACTGCGCAAGGTAAGCCGTGGAAGCTGACAATCTGGGACAGCTGCCTACAACCAAACCATGCGTGTACCGCTACATAAGCATGTTCCGCTCAAGGATGAGTAGTAAGACTATTGATAGTAAGAAAAAGAGACATAGAAATCGAAGGGTGGAGAAGACACAAAAAGAGGAAAATAGAGAAGGGTGTATGATGAAGAGATTGTACTCACCACACTCCCCTTGACGTCTTTCCTCGATGCTAGATCCAATAACCTAGGTTCGGCTATCTTGCTGACATGCAGTGACTAAGCAGCGTCAGCGCTCATATCAAGTGCTTACGTCGATCAAGAAGCAATGGCATGGCCTGCCTTAATGCGGAAAGGTAACATAGAGGCAGCCTCCGAAACAACCATCCAGCACTAGAACAGCTTGGTTCGTTTTATCTCGACGAAACAGAAGCTGGAACTGCCTTGTAGTATTGCTTCTAGTGCCTATGGCATTACATGAGCATGGCAAAATTCTGCCATCTAGCCATCTGGCTGTTTCATGATCTACTGTCTAGAGTCAGAGGTGAACTGGATATCCATGCATGTGTAATATGCCGGATATGTTGCTTGTCTTACCTTTGCGTTTCGCTTGTCGACATGCATCGTCAAGCTCCATGAATGAGACAAGCAAGACGAGGTAGATGCTAATCAGCTTTCTATAGCCCTGATTTTCTCAAGCCACGACCATTATGAGCATTGCAACGGCCTCTCTGATAGGCAGAAGAGAGATTAGAGGGTACGCCCCCAGCACGCACGTAAATTACTAAAGTCGGTCAGATAACATGTCAGATATTCTCCACGACGACGTAGTTCAGCGCTCACAATATATACTATCCTGCAATATTGCCTGACCACTACTAAAACTGGAAAGGTAGGTACAGTTCCCCACCAACTCACGTCGGCTGACCGGGACGCCACAGCGCGCGTGGAGCCTGCCTACCGTTTTATCCCTTGCTAACCTTACCCTTTATGCATTACCTCTTTGCTAAGAAGGTAAGATTTGATCTTAGTCGACGCTGTACTAACAAGCCAGCTACATCAACTTGCCTGAGACTGTATTGATATAAGTATAAGCTTGGCTGTCTCTGATAACATTATAGGGCGGGAAAGTAGCCCCCAAGCCCCGATAACTTCTTCACCGACATTCACTCACCTCCTTTAATAGGCAACAAAAACAAGAGGTGTTCCAATAGTGTTAAAAGAGCCACATGGCTGTAGCTGTGAGGCTATTTTGAGCTAGATAATCGACTGTAAGTTAGATGTAATCCTTGGTGTGTAGTAGTGCCTTTTACATCCGCTTCATATGCAGAGATAAGAAGGGAAAATATCGGTTTTATATATATATATATATGTGTGTGTGTGCAGAAAAGAAAGAGAAAGGACAAAGAGGGACGGGTAACTAACAGGGCTTGCGACTTCAATGCTTCACAAACCCCTGCCTTTGAGCTCTCGGGCCCGGCAAGATTCGGCATGCCATAGCAGCCTAGAGAACGAAAACTCAAATACTCGGTCAGCTCAGCTATCCATGGCACGGGCTTAGCTTGTTTTGTGTGTTTGTGTTTATGTGTGTGTGTGTGTGTCTCAAAGAGGTTAGTTAGCCTTGTTAAATTGCACTTTGATACTGCACGAACCGCGATTTGTTAGTATTACATATATTATACAGACCTACCAGTTTGAGTCTAGCTAGCTACGTGTATAGCGGAAGTTTAAGAACAAAAAAAGGTATTGTCTGTCTCCTTTCTATACCTTTTAAAGCCTAAAGTCCGATAACTGCTACCTAGAGTAATATTGCCGCTAACTATATAATTCTTAATTGCAGCCGAGCATAGCGAGCCAGAGGGGGACCACGGGACATCTCGACAGTAAGATATGAATACACTAAACCGGTGCCGCAAATAGCTGTGTAGAGCTCAATGCCAGTGAAAGCAGCCCTTTGGTAACAAGTCCTAATATACAATGGATGAATGGAAGGATTTAATAGTCAGCAAAAAGGACAGGCATGATCGACAGCGCAATATTCCAACTATTCTAGGTGTATATACGCGTTGTTCCCCAGAATCTACAGACAGACTTACACAGACACAAATGCCATTTGACTATCTGTGTCCCTCCAAAGGTTACCTGCATTACATCTGCATCAGCATAACAAGACCTGCTGAAAGTATACCCTCTACTCCACCTGATGTCTTATTCTCCTTGAAGAAGCGATTAGTATGAGGAAAGCAGGCCGATATTTGGTACATCGTCGCCTTACATACTGTACTATAGATGAATTTAGTCCATCGTGCATACCCTGTATCGGCAAAAGAGAAAGATAAAAAGGGTAGTAGCATGGACATCCTCTAACATGACTCAATGAGTCGAAAAAAAAAGAAGAAAAAAAAGAAGAAAAAAAGACGGCCGCCATCATCGTTCTAAGCCAGATAATCAGAAAATAGCTTCCATGTTGCACAGCTTAACGCCCGGACCATCTACTTACAAAATTGGCGTTGACCACTGATGCTACTAGTAGCACACCTAGCGTCTGCAGATCTGAATACAGTACAGCAGCTTTGCAGTGGTGCTAGCCTGTGCTCCCGCAAGCTCTTTGTCTCATACATGCCCTCTGGAGTTAACAACCTTGTTATTCCGAAATTTTAGGCGGCTTCTCGGAGATGGTATGACATGTAGGAAACTTGTGAGTGATAGATTGAAAGGACTCGACAATCAGAGGATGACTCGACAAGTGAGGTTGGTTGGTTCGTGCTATGTAGCTATTCTAATGTGACACATCAGATACAGCTAACCAAAGCTGATTGCGCCACATACTGCCCATGTTTTTTCTTGCTAGAAATTGCTAATAAAAAAAATGAAAAGACTACAAGATGGGATACAAACTCGCAGATTGTCATATTGCGGCCTCTATATGTTAGTGAGGCTGGACATAACAACCATGATAATTAAGGTAGCTCTAGATAGACAAATCTTGGGTGCACATCGTCTTGTAGATTAGATATTCTGGTATTGCCGTCAGCGGTAGGGATCGAAGATGCGATCGAGATTAAAAGGGGAAATGGGCCGTCAATCAAAGAATATTGAAACCAAAAAATCACTTACCGCCCTTCCGCTACCGAGATATCCTTCGTAGAACATGTTAGCCGCCTTTCAGGATAGATAATGCCGGGGGTCAGCCTAGGAGTATCGGGCTACTATGCCTTGTAAATGGTGATCAGAAGTTCGGCACATCGAATCTTGCACTCCACTGACTGAGCTACATCTATCCTGAGATGTTGTAAAGCATCTTGAATACAAATTCAAAGGCAATATGGTGCTATCTTTACAAAACCCCTGTTACTCACTACCTGCTCTAAGTAAGGTTCGCATGATATGTACAAGTTACCTGTTAGTATGGAGAGAATGATAAGTTAGCATATTTTCACAATATGTGTGCCAACTTGTATTAGCAGCTGAAAATTTCCCGCGCCACGAGTTTGACAATTCCCAGTATCCATCTTGATGATAAGGTGATAAGTCTCGAAAGGTTGCAACCAGGTATCGACAACAAGTCAGACAGTACTAACACAGATGTGTTCACGTTACTGCTAACATGACTGTAAAGGCTAGGTATGGTTTAATTTAGTGAGATAATACTGATAGGGCGGTTATAGGTTTCAGATTTAGAGTGTTACCAGATCTTCTACCTAGTAACAATGATAGAGTCATAGTGATGTTAGATAGATATAGAAAATGGCCACGCTTATACATCCCTTTGCAGTGTGTTGAACCTACACTTGTAGTTTATCTTGTTTACAAGAACTGCTGAAATGGCATTCTACCTTGGCTACAAGATAGGTATCATGTCAATGGCACCACTATCTTTACTAGATTTTCTCCAAGTCGAGTTCGTATTTCTGTGACTGATAGTAGTTATGGCGAGATACTACATTAGGTTGTATAGTCCGCTTACCAAATGTCCTGTAGTATATGGGAAAAGCCAAGGTAATGATCGATAAAATGAGGCAACTCACATTGGCTATGGAAAAGTCAAAATGGTTGCTCAGCTTAGACATATAAACCGAAGTTAGCCCGTGTGGATAGCCTACATGGCTTTACTTTGCCGGACAGCATATTCGGCTAGCATTTATTATATACGAAGCAGTATTGCTACTATAATACATACTCCGAGAAGCAATGGAATAGAACGGGCAGTAGGAAACCTGGCTCGGTATGTAGTTTGGTACTAGAGTTAAACCGGGCGATTAGCAATCAAGGCGAACAAGCTGGCTAGGGTATTGACAGAAGGATATACGTATATAAGACAGAAATTAGGCGTAGACCTCCACTAACTCATTGGTTTTATACAGTAAGGAAAACTATGGAAGCGCACCGAAGTGCTCGCCAATATTACAGTGGAGGGTGAACGGCATCATCTTCAGAGGTGATATAGATTCTTGCAGCAAGCATCGATGTAATAGAATGAGAATGAATGGCTAGCTTTACTATAGGTTTATGAGATGTAAGGAGGTATCTCGCTAGACTAGGACGGATTTGTCAACTAGACTAGGTGCGCGATCCGCCTGCTTCCAGGCTAGCCTACAATTGTTAGGAGGCGCACAACAAAGGACAAACCTAGACAATCAGCTGGATGAAGCTGAAAGTGTCAAGCATGGATCTATAGACTACATACAGTGTTGGTTAGTAGCCACTTCGCCGACTAGACTTGCCAGCCAACATTGGCAGATTGCATCGATTGATGAATGAATAATAATGACGGGAATACTCAACTTCGTATCATACAACATAAGAAAACGTGCAGATTGATCGCTCCCTTCCTCGCTTGATCATATATTAGTTCGCAAGATACATGCATTGATGCAGAATAGGAGATAAAGGCCAGGTTCAGGTGTTAGTCTAGTTTGTTACAGTATTGACGAAACCAAACATCCGGATATGTTCACAGAAGGCTAACATAGTATTATATCCACTATAGCAGTAGCAACCCAATAAGGAAAGACCGCTTTAGTGCACTATGGTATCTTGCATGGTGTTTCGCTTCCAAATAGTTTAAGCCAGTGCATCTTGGTCTGACAATCTAGTATTGCGGAGAGATACACATGACATTATGATCTACCTACCGATTGTCAGTCGAGAAAGAAAATCCGCATCTCCTCGTACTATGTAGTGTACAATTCGCCCGCTCCAGCATCTTATTCCTTTCCGACAGTGAAGGCCGTTTGCTTCTGCCCTATCTATTTCCACGGCAGGCTATGCGCGGTAATTATCTTTGTCAATCCCTTCTATCCTCGTCTTAGTGGTTCCGACTTCCGCTGCCAGACAAGTACCGTCAATCAAGCCACCTCCGAAAATAACACGTATATAGTAGCCTAGATATTGATACTAGTTACTCCGCATAGTTCAACAACAAAAGAGTGTGGTTCAAGCCCACAAAAGGCCATTACTGCATGTCGTTGTGATTAGTGAGGCATATTTAAACTAACATCAGACAGTCTCTAAACAACCCCCCCCCCCCCCCCCCCCCCCTCAACCTTAGACATGCACAAGCTCTAGCTATATCATGGAGTTCCAGCTCTCTATGTATGGCAAAAGGCCAACTCGGACATTTAAATCTACAAGTAGATAAGGCCATTACTGTTAAGGATCAATGGCTGCTTTGAACCTAGTAATATAAGAACAATATTCATCTCCATTGATCCCCATCGCGAGCAAATCAGACTCATTTATATGGCACACATATCTTTAGACATGTTATGACATGATACTCCTGCTATATTACAGACTTCCAGCCCCAACCCCTCCTCTTCCCCATGTCGTTACCGACCGTTCGTAATAAATAGAGAAGCTTTTGATTGAATGGGGTTTGAATTGTATATTCGATGTGATAAGTTTTGCCTTCCAGCCTAGAGATGTAGCCTCGCTCCATACCCAAACATCATAGTACTTTCGTCACCAACTAGCATCTTAGCCAGCTTACAGCCCGAGGCTGAGATAAACGTACCTTGTAAATAGTTGTTCAGCTTATGATTTCTTCGGGCATATCATTCGAACAATCAACAGAATACCTCGTTGGTCGATTGATTTGATTGATAGAGCAATCTTAGGCCTGTACACGAATATCTCGTAACAGGGCCGTTCTTACCTATTACTATAAGAGACAGTATTTTATCTTAATTATCTGTTTCTAAGCTAGACTAATGCAGCTGATAGTTTACATAATCATACCTGCATGAACACTCTGATCACAGATTCTCAGCTCTCTTAACCCTGCTTTGCAATCTATGTATCTATGTGCAATACTTTGGACTAGCAGCACCCAGATGATTTTTTTTGCTAACTTGATCACCTGAGCTAGCTAAACTGCAAAGCGGCCCGTCGTGGTGTTCATGTATATCTGAGTGAAACCATGATATATACACGATCGATTCGTTTTACACCGATGATGACCCATGCATACTGGGCCGTGCTACGATTTCCTATCACTGAGTAGGCAACAAGACAATAATGATAAGCAATGAAGTGCCACATCCAGTGCAAGTACGAGACATTGATGGGCTAGCTTTGATACCGGTATGTGACGGCCCTACTATGGAGGTGCCACCTGTAAAAGAGCAGACTCCTTCTTTACTTGCATCGTATCGTGAGGGGCTCTTTTGGACATGGCATATATTACTGCTATGCAGCTGAGGAAGTCGAGTACTCGCTTTTCGCTTACCAAGGGAGATAAGGCATGAAAATGATTGGCCGCTGCTGAGACTAGTTTCTATTGAGCATCTCCTATAAGAAGGAAAAGATATATCTTGACAATAAAGTCTACCCTAGACTAAACGCCCTCCCCGTCCACCCCCCCCCTCCCCCTTGCATAGTGATATCAGCGAGGATTCGAACATAACGTGTGTCTAGACTAAAGGTATGTATTCGATATCAGTAAAACTCCATATCTATTTGAATAGTAGTTTTGATTTTTCTATCTCTCAAAGGGTTAGTAATGTTAGAAATCTCAGAGTAACCTCCAAGTATTTCCTATGAAAAGCCACGAGTATCTGTAAATATCACGGGAGTATCATCTTTAACCTGTACTGCTATGATTGTTTTAGTGATTCTTGAATTATGCAGGGCAAGTTTGCTTCTATCTCCATCTAATGTCCAACACAACCATACAGCCGGTCTGCTTGTTTTCCGTCTTCATCATCACCACTTCTGCTTCTTTTCTATAACTCGTCTCTATAACATAATCTTTGTGTGTGTCAGTATAAAGAACATGTAGAAGTACATCAATTGTCAACACTGACAAAATAAACTGATTAATAGACAAAACAAATAAACGGAAGAAAGTCGGCCCGGTGGGGCGTGCCGATTTATGAAGACACTATGAAAAACAATAGAGTGACCGCAACTACAGAAGTTGCTTCACCCAAGAGTAAACAAAGCTAAAGAGAGTAGAATATAAAGTATAAGTACCCAGCACTTCCCCTTAATTTTCATTTCCTTTCATTCTCCTCCATTATCTATCACACTTTTCAGTATTCTCTCTCCATTCTCAAGATTCTGCGCCTCCAGTACGCCTTCTTCAGTCATCACTACGTCTGCCCTAATCCACACTAACGATTCTTACCACAGAAAGTTGAACTCGCTGGGCAATTTTCAACTCAATCAAGATTTACCATGTGCTGCCACAACGCCAGCATCGTGTCGAATTCATCGACTGATAATACCAAATCCTGCCTTGTCAACCATGTTCGTACCCATCTATTCCTGCTATATCGAATGGATAAGATTCTAATTCATAAGTTTAGGGCAACATTCCCGGCATCTTGTGCCCTACCTGCCTTTCTCGTGGTGTTGAAAACTGGGTTGCCCCCGGCCGTCTTTGCTCCGCCTGCGGCACCCCCGTTGGCTAAATATCCCAAGACAGTCGATCTCTTGCGTGGGAGATACTAAGTTCGAAGATCATGACAACGTCTTCAACGAACTCTATGATATAGGTCACATCGATCTGTCATAATTGTTTATATCTCCCTTTTGTTTAACATCCTATAAGAGGATCTGGCGTTGTCATGATAAGAGTCGACAAGACTATAGCAATTATAACGACCAGATCCGAGGTCATATTTCTGTTCAGCAGCCTTGTTTTGTTTTTGATATTTGGGTTGCCTCTTTCCTTTTTTTTTCAATCATTGCTGGACCGGAATCATCATGGTTGGAGATGCCTTAGTTCTCCTCATCCGCTATCTTTTCGACAGACAAGCATTGACTTGGTACCAGGATTTAGTGCCCTTTCACCGATGTTTGGTTGTACCCTGTTAGATACAACTAGGTTCTTTGTTATGGTATGGTTAAGAAAGAGCTGGAGTACTACTTTGTTATTGCCATTTTCACGGCGAACACACAGCGATATACGTCTAGGTTTCTAGTAACAATACAGCGTGTAGTTGATAAATCTCCTGAATATAGAAATCTAGCTTGCTTATCTTTACTTGGCAGCATTGGTGTAATGTGGTAGGTAGTATTTTTTCATCCGGTACACTCACGATGGATGGTAGTAGGAAAATCGGTATGCAGTATAGGGTAGTGGCACAAGCAACATAATCTTAGATCTTGGTTTTTTCCATTTTTTCCTTGCAGTGTATGTACTTGATCTAGTATCGAGCTTGACTCTAGGTTATAGTTTGCAATGTTTACTTCACTATGAACCTTACATATTTGAACTTTAGTCGCACCAGCCCTATTTACACGCGGAATACTGTTGTCAGTTTCTATGGTTAAGCGGTAGACTAGAGAAGTACAAGAAAGCACTGAATATCAGGAGTTAGCGAGTTAAAGGTGTTATATACTACAAAGACAGCTCACTCCACAGAGTATATATGTACTAATACTTGTGTCTTGACCCTGGCCGAGCTTCTCAAGACCTTAGCAGAGGCGAGGTTGTATTGGCAACGTTGGTTAGTTAGCATTGTAGGGCGCAACGATGGCCTGTGCTGGGCCCAAGCGGACGCGGTGAAGTGAGGTTTTTTTTTTTTTGGTTTTTAGTATTGTTTCATTGAAGGCCGAAAGTAGCCAGCCGTAGAAGTTTGTCAGACGTGAGTTAAAAAGAGGATTAGAGATAAAAGAGAAGATTAATTTACTTGGAGAAGCAGAGCTAAAGAAGTTATGTGAGATGACTACTGGGTCGGCCTCTAATCCGGTCTGCGCGCTGTGCAACGATACTCGATTTATTTGCTTATAGATGCCTAAATAGTATTATTGCCAGTAAGAACAGTACGATGAGCCCTGTCCGGATGTGCCAATCGGGGATCTGCTTCAGAAGATGTTGCTAGATTCTTTAACATTTTCCATACTTTCTTATCAAGAACCTTTTCGTCTGTTTTGACCGACTCAAACAAGTCAGCATCGGGAAAGGCATCGTCACTCTGCGTCTCCTCCGGCTCTCTTCCCTCTTACTATGATAGCCACAACAAGTTCCTTATAATCAACAAGCTACGATACCCCATTTGATACTGCAAATTGTACACTTCCATGAAAGTACGTACTACTTAACACAAGGGATGTATCCGTCCGACAGGCCAATGCAAGGAAAATCACTGCTTTAACGGTGTAGTTAACGTGCATGCTACTAAGCAAGCCAACAGGGAGAACCGTTGTCATCTATCATGGTTCGGCCGTGGACGGGAGGGATAGAAGGAAAGGGCAATCGGTTAGATGGCAACCGAAAAGAAAAGAAAAGAAAAGAAAAGAAGAAAAAAAAATTAGGATCTAAGCTTTGACTTACAGTGTAGCAAAATTTTATCATGAGCTTAACGCATAATCATAACCAAACCAACAATTGCAAAGAACACGAAAAAAAAAATGAAAAAAAAGGGACATGGGCGAAAGAGAAACAGGACAGCCATAGAAAAGCAGGCCGAAACCCCCTAATATGGCGAGGCTACATCAACTCAGTACTATTGTACATTGTATATCTGATCTTAAGGAAGACACCGGGAAGGCTTTATCTTCTAACATTCATCGACAATGCCGCAGTGGCAACATTAGCATGTTTTGTAGATCCGCTATCGACACCAGCAGTACAAGACGGATTAATAGATAGTGCCACCATGGGTTCATCATTGTTACTGTCTCCACGGCTAAGGTCTGAATGTTAGATAGATCCCTGTTAATGATCCTCAAGTGCAAAAAGAAACCGGCAAGGCGGAATCGATCAACGTGTGTGTGTATAACCCGCGGAGAATGTGAAAGAGCGGTATATTATATTGCCTTTGTGTCTGAAAGAAAGAAAGATGAACTACTGCTACTATACGCCTTCTGATACGGCAGAATTTTCCCAGCTCACCGACTCATCATATGCTTCATGCTTGGCAAGATCCAGTCAAGACATACGACATAAGAAGTCAGAAGGATGAACCAGATATATTAAATGAAATAAACAGAAAGGACTACTAGTTCGATACCCGAGACAAGAACACTCGGGCTGTAATCAGCAAGTATCAAGCGCAGCTGCAAAAAATCAAGAATAAGTAACTGTGATAGTAACAAGATACGGCTATTCAATAAGCATGATCAATCAAGTAATAGTACCTTCATAGTTTAAGAAACTAAATAAGATAATTAAAATTTAAGTACTGTCTTGGTCTTAGCAAACATGTCCCTAACACTTAATAGGTACCCCGAAGATATCAATCAAAATAGCTGGGGCCAAGTTGAAAGTTTATAGCGGGCCCTATGACAACTCTTTACTGAAGCTGGTAGGGAAAATTTGATCTGCTATACGTCTTTTATACCCGAAATAGGGCATACTGTACATGGGCTAGAGATTAGTGATCTATTTTGGATATCTACCTACACGTAAGCTTTTTTTTTTTCAGAAGCGAAAGAAAAAAAAAAGTAGAACAAAGGAACCAGTCCTCATTTCCATTCTTTGAAACAAGATAAAAACTACTACTTTTTTATATATTTAGAAGTGTATGTGATTTCCCCCATCCAGACACGTACCTCATTCTTCGGGTACGGCTCTTTTGCTATCAAGAGCTTCTTGTAGCTAAAATGACGACTCGATCCGGTTAGAAACGACCAGAAACGATAGATGATATAGAACGCTGGAAAGGAAAGGGGAACGAGAAAAAAAAAAAGAGAGGATTATGAAGAGGAACCACCAAGCCATGTTTGCGGTGACTTCGGCGATTACAGGAATTTTTTCAATGACTTCCGTAACCACCAAAGGAATATTCTTGTCAGACAATATGTAAGCTAAAATCAAGACTAACATCCTCAAATAGATCAGGTTTACTCATTCATGGGGAGGGAAAAAAAAGTACCACAATAACCCCAAGGCTGGAATACATACGTCCGTCCTTGTCTCGATCATAAGCGTACATGTTATATCCAGGTTAGGTCCGTTTCTATGCGTGATGGAACGAGAGATGATACATCTTATGATAGCTGACTGTATTCTTTTTCTTTCCCTTTCCTATAGATTACCTAGTATATTGCCCGACAAATTATAAAATCGGGTTTTATAGTTGTCTAGAGTCCAATATCACCTTAGGGTTAAGACGAAAGAAAGGGTTCAAGTAACACCACCCACCTCCCCTTTTACCTTGTCCTTGAGGTTTGACTAATTTGACATATCTGCTTCTTCCTTGTTTCTTTGTTTTTTATATCTTTTTTATTGTTTGGTTCCTTAGTTGGACTATTCAGATCATGTCTTGGTGCATGCTACATAAGTAATCTTTCGCTAATGTATCTGTTAGTTAGCATAGCCTGTTTTCTTTCTCTTGATTTGTTTGGCAGTCTAAGAATAAAATTTTGCTAAAAAAACTTCACAACTGACATGGGGCTTTCGTTGTCTCTACTTAGTCCTGAAATCGTATAAGCCTATAAATCGGAATACTCGTTTGAGTAAGCAATAGTTTATTCTAACTGGATCATCTCTTTCTCTCGCAAAAAAGATGTTCTTCTTGCCTACATACATATAAACGAACGAAAATGCAATAAGCCAATAAATGGGTACGTTTAGATAAGATAAGGCTGTTTCCTAATATTGGGTGTCGTGTGTGTGTGTATATTTCACGTCTACCAATTTTGGAAGTCATGTTACATTACTATTATATGACCACCTAACATAATGAGAATGACCGCCTCTTCAATACGTTTCCTCGGCGAGAATGGAAAGGTGTCCATGAGTTTCATATAAGCGTGTTTCTCATGTCGAGTCCTCGACAAGAAAGCTATACCTGACATCTAAGTCAAGGCTTAGCCTTAGTTCCGGATATAATGCCGGAGTGTCAAACGAGAATAGTTACTGTAACTGTCGTAGTGAGGCTGGCCATGACAATATTCAACCTTCTACTTTCTGCCATGAGCCATAATGATATGGCCTGAATAATGCTTTACTGGAATTACTAGTTTGCTAAAAATATGAGGTGTGACGTGACGACGTTTCAAACGCACAAACGCGGAAGAATTTGGCGAAGGAATATAAACGACTCGAATGCTGGGCTTCGTACTAGACAAGGAGGAGGGGGGAAGGGGGGTAAGCAAGATATCGGATTTTGTCATCTTTTTCTCTTCCAAGGATCTGTCTTTTTCAAATTTAATTTTATAATCATTAATCTATTTAGTTTCTAAATCTATGAAGATGGCTAGGCGAGTCCTAGCCCACTATAACCACGAAGCAAACAGAAATTAAACGCGAAAGTTGAGCCCCGCCGAAGCAGGATTTAGAGAGTTAGGCCCGTCGAAGACAGGTTATCAACATGTTAAGTCCTTCAGATCGTGTATGGATGGTTGTCTGATACAAACATACCAGTGACTCTTTCTACAGAACTACTCATGGGGTGTTGTGGCTCCGCCGAAGCAGGATATAGATGGTGAACTGACTGAAACTAGCACCGGTATGCGATACCTCTGAAAGAGAATACCATGGCTATCCTACAGACGTAGGATACCTAATTTAGAGTTAGGATAGGCAGTATGAGGTCTAAGGAAGCTAAATATAACTGGGAGATGTTATCAAGGTGCCTCTCTTGTCCCAGTGAGCATAACCCTGGGAGCAGGAGGTCAGTAGTGACTCTTGCATACTTCGTCAGCGCCAGCAGTGGCCGATGACCAGTCCGGATTCCCTGAACAGTGGTAAACAGGTTTAGTAACCTCCACCTCCAATCCCTAAGTAGCCCCTCCCTCAACAAAAAAAGTAACCAGAAAAATGGTGGCACAGGCTGAGGCCGCGTTGGTCCCACGTTAATGATGTGGTGCGATGAGACGGCGATGTCGTGGGAAGTGTGTAGTAACGGGCGATCATCGACGAGTCGGTACCTCGACAATGAATTGCGAGGCCGTATGAGACTCAGCAGCCAGCGAGGAATATTTCCAAGAGCCTAGCGGGGCAAAAAGCACACGTTGTTGATAAAATAGCATTTTTGAACCCAAAAGGTGCAATACCGAGGGTTGTAGAAGGGAAGGTCTACTCTAACAACTGCACCACTGAGGTATAAGATTTGTCTTAGCTACTGGGGCTGAAGCTTGCAACCTTTACATGGACAAGCTTTATGCAGCTAGAAAAGAACTGCAGCTAACTTCAACCAACCTTCCTTCCTACAACC